>JBBPBX010025824.1:7132-28670 GCA_038048925.1 Garcialebias charrua
TTAATGTTTTTACTTAAGTAAAAGTAAACAAGTACTTGCTTTTAAAAATACTTAAAGTATTAAAGTAAAAGTACTTGCTGAATGTATTACCTAATGCAATGGTCTACAAAATCATTAAGTGTGTGTACTGTATGTATATTTTCTGTAATACATTAATAGTGTTGAGTCATTTTAATGAACAATGCTGCAGATAGTGCATGTTTTATTGTGTTTACAGTACTCTGTGACACAGTTCACACTTGGACTTGTGATTCTGTGCATCAGAGTTTCAGGGATGACATGCAGAGTTAAATGTCATTAATAATAATATAATAAACTTTATTTGTATAGCACCTTCCTACAATGCCTTGCATTGACCAAGGTGCTTAACAGGACAGAAAATATAAAAACTGGTACAATAAATCAGTGAAAACAGAATAAAAGTAACAGCAATAAAAGGAGGCAATGGAAATAAAAAAAGCTACATACTAAAATACCAAAGTAATAAAAGTTACACACTGAAAATAATAAGAAAGAGGAATGATTTTACCTTTGAAAGTTTTTATTTAACACAAAGCAGAACCAATGGCCCTCATGCACGAACCGTTCGTACGCACAGATTTGTTCTTATACTGTTCGTACGAGTGATTTAGGATCATTTGTGGCATCCAACAATGTTTTCGTATCCTAGGATTTTTTTCAGATACGAACAAAATTTACGAGTGGTCCGGACCTGTCGTATATTTTAGGAGCGTCAGTCTGCTGTCATCCAGACGGGATTTCTCCACTAATAACTTCATATTTCGTTATTTAGAAAATATTTTGAGTTTAAAAAAGTCACGCACCACAATTGTTTTTGACAATAGGTTCTGTTTGAATTAGAATTATAATTTTAAGTTTAATTTGTCTGGTGTGTCGCGCAGGTGAGTCGTGCGCTCCCCTTGGTCATCAAAGCCGCTCCTCATATTAACACCCAGGTACATAAAATCCCCATACACCGCCGCAGAACAAGTACGGATTAAGACTGATCTTGTGCCAAACACCATCGGAGCAATAGATTATTATATCTGATTCGAAATATAACCTGCAGAATGTGGCTGCGCGATGACCAGGAGGAGCGCGCATGAGAGAAGCTGCTGAGCGCGCCGTGCGTCCATCTCCCTCTCGCCACACATAAAAAAGAAGTGCCCAAAGTACCGATCCGTTCCGAGCCGAGTGGAACCTGCGCTTCTGCCCCCTCTTCCCCCCTCCTCCGCCTCCATCACCTCGCCCTCAGCTCCATGCGCCGCGTTGTGCAGGCGATGGAGCCGTGAGCCGCGCGCACTGAAGAACCGAGCTGGAGAAGCGCGGGGGGGGGGGCAGGCGTCTAGATCAGTGAGACCAGCAGACCCACCAGTCTGGACCACTTTCTGCGACACACGTGCACTCTGAGTCCAGGAACAGGGGTTTTTGTTTCCAACATCGCACAGAAAGGATGTGGGGCTTGTGCTGCAAAACATGTTGGCATCTTGCGCAGCGTGGCATTTATTGTCCACCATCTCCTGACCACCTCCTGTCCGTGCTGCGGCGAGACGTTTGTTTGAAGCCATTTTCAGATCAAACCATTTATTCTTGATTTCTGATACTGTACGACCCACGGGACACACAACATATGCACTACAATATTAATATGATGTTAACTGTAGTTTCGAGACAATTTAAAATGCTTCTGTTGAAAAACACATCCGACACTTGCGGGGGGGTGGGGGGTAGCGGTGCCACTCTTCTGAATAAGTGAAACTATAATGTAACACAGTAAAATTAAAGATATTTGACCATCCGACACTTGCGGGGGGGGGGGGGGGTAGCCACAGCGCCACTGAGAGCAGATCTCCGAACGCGTGAAGTTCCTCTTACTTCTTGATTAGAATGAATGGACACTTCCTGCTGTCAGAAGGCAGGAAACGTGGCCTTATATGGTGTTTTGAGGGGTGGGAATTATGTAAATGACCTCTACGCGAGCACGCGCAGGTTGATAGAACAGGTGGGATTCATCATATTTACGCAACCCATTTACACACGTTTCCTGTGGATAGAAAACGTTGTTGGATCTGACGTGGCATGTTCGTACGAACACTCCGTACGAACAAAAGTAGGAGAAATCTAGGATAAAAATACGAACATTTTCGTGCATGAGGGCCATTGACTTGGCATTTTTAACTACATTCTCCAAGCCATTCCATAATCTAATTCCCTGGATTGAGGTAGAACGTCCCTTCAAACTAGTTCTGAATTGTGGTTTTACAAACATCTCTGTCCCCTTAAGATTATAACAACTTTGTCTTTTAACAAAATGCATTTGGATATTTAAAGGTAATGCATTATTTTGAGCCCTATACATAACTGATAAAATATTATAGTCTACCAAATCATGGAACTTCAATAACTTCTAGAGATTAATATGTTAATAGGTTTAGAGATTTATATTTTTTGCCTTTTATTTGTGAAACAAGGTCAGAGGAAGCTGGTTCTGGTTCGGTCATTGGACCCGGTGTTACACCACATTCTGTGACCTGCAACAGTTCATGCAACACCACCCCCTATGGTCACAATACACAGTGGTCACAGAATTTGGTGTAACACAGGTTTGCAACGCACTCCAAACAGGAAGTTGATTCATTTTCTGTTCTGTAACTGCGACGTGAAATTTAAAAACTCGATAGAGGTCCAAGTAATCGAGGTGTCGATTACTCGAGTAGTCTATTAAAGCCTTTAAAGTGTTAAGCTGAGGCCTAGTTAAAAAGCTTTTTGGCAGCCGGGCTCTGGGGGTGGATCGCCCTGATTTCCTTGTCTCTGGATGTTTTGGTGAAGAGGGAGCTGATCTGTAAGGCAAAACTCTCCATTTACAGTCGTTCCTACCCTCACCTCACGAGCTCTGGATAGTGACCGAAAGAATGAGACTGAAAACAGGTAGTTGAAATGAGTGTCCTTCACGGGGTAGCTGGACTCTCACTTGGTGATGTGGTGAGAAGTTCAGTTATCTGGGTGGTTCGGGTATGGCCGACTGTGAGGAGACCCAGAACACGCTGGAGAGCCCACGTCTCTCGGTTGACCTGGGAACACCTTGGAGTCCTCCCACAAGAGGTGGCTGTGGAAAGAGATGTCTGGGGTCCCTGCTCAAGCTGCTGCCCCCACGACCCGACTTCAGAACAAGTGTTAGAAAATGGATGGATTGAAGCTGAGACCTGTCGTCCTCCGAGGACATTTGACTGAGGACTTTGGTGCAGAACAAGAGTTGTGGTTCTTAATAAGTACAACAATGCAGACTACATGCTGTGCCCTGTCATATCCCTTATTTAAAAAAATATATATATATATCAAGTTTAAATTAGTTTTTGTCTTGGCGTTGTGCCACAAAGGATTTTGGTGCATTTACATATCAAACATTAATTACAGTCTTTAGACAAATGTGGGGCTGGAATGTTGCCCGTGTGTGTGTCTTTGTGTTGAATCACTCAATTAAATGAAACTTTTAGAAAGTAATAAATTATAAATGTACAACTGATGTAACTTCTGGAGTTACTGTGATTTAAGATGGCCGTCACTGCAAAAATACGGCACAATATATCAATCTATATCTACGGCCTGGATAAGCAAAGACCTTTATTATAACATTTGACCTTAAACCTGGGGTGATAAAGAATGTGACCATCTGCTAATGATTCATGCACATATCAAGTCTTGTTAAATTATCTTGAGCAGATCAACTTGTGGGAGGGACAAAACATTTTTTTACTGATGGAGACTAGCATAATGCCTAGTCGTAAAAGGCTTCAATTTACCGGTACTCAATTTTACAGATACAGTAGTTAAAGGTGCACTCTGCAGTTTTTGTAGAACGCAGCACTTGGGAAAATTTTCAACAGGGAAAGCCTTCTGGTCCCTCCCCACTCAGAGCCATATATGGCTCTGCTCTCACTGCTCTGCCTTCTTAGCTCCGCCTCCACTACATGTCCTGTGGCAGCTGCAACAGAGCAAAGTTCTGTGATTATACGTTAATAAAACGTTCTAAAAAATAAAATAAAAACATGGAGCGCTTGTCCAGAACACCAGGAAATCTGCTGAGCCTCACGCAGCCACGTTGAACCCGAGTTTAATTCGCTCGTGACAAATTCATCCATTTCCTCATTTCTGTCAGTGGAGGAGGAAGTGATCACTTGATTTTTGGCAAAAAAAACAAAAGAAAAGTCCAGATCAGGGATGAAGAAGGGGAATTTAACACATTTGTGTCACATACAACAGTTTTGTATCGCTTTGCAATTATTTCAATGAGAACCTGCGTGGCCGCGGGGGTGGGGGCAGGGGCGTGGGTTAGGAGCGTGAGAAGCTCTGTTTTTATTGGCTGGTTAAAAACTGTTTTTATTGGGCAGCACGGTGGCACAACTGGTAGAGCTGCTGCCTCTCAGCGAGCAGGTCCCCGGTTCAAATCCCGGTCCGGGGGCCTTTCTGGGTGGAGTTTGCATGTTCTCTCCGTGCATGCGTGGGTTTTCTCCGGGTGCTCCGGTTTCCTCCCACAGTCCAAAAACATGCATGTTAGGCTGATTGGTAACTCTAAATTGACCCTGGGTGTGAGTGAAACAGGTCCCTCTTGTAAATGAGTCCCCGTGGCTCAACGAGGCTAGCCTGTATAAATAAAGGTTGAATGAATGAATTAAAACTGTTTTTATTGGCTGGTTAACGGCAGGTCACTGTGGCTTTTTAGAAATGCTTCATTTACCACCTGGAGAAGCAAGGGGACTATAGTTTTTTTTTCCAGAGATTACTTTGTCTAACATCAGTCTGTCAGGAGATAGTGACAGAGTGAAGAAATATGTTAAAAATATTTTTGGAAAACTTACATACAGACTGCACTACAGAAACTGCAGACTAGAGCTTTAAAATTTAATGTGGTAGTAGCTGAGATTGGTAATTAACCACACGAGCCATGTTGAAAACTTTGCCATCAACAAACATCCCATGATGGCTGAACAGATCTGAAGGAAACCTTCAGGATGCATTTGATGGGATATTCATTTATCAACTTTTGGAGCCAACCTAACTCAAGATGGCTGCTACAGCCAACTGAGTTTATCATTCATTTAATTTCATTTATTCATTTGTATAGCACTTTACACAACCACGGTGATGGTGACCAAAGTGCTTAACAAAAAACAGTGCAGTACTTAAAAAGACAACGGATTAAAAATCAAGAAAAACAACATAATAGCAAAAATAAAATCAGAAATGTCACCACATATTTAATTACTAAAAGCCTGTTGGAATAAAAAAGTCTTAAGCTTCGATTTAAAAGGACCAAGTTCAGTAATCTGACGTAGCTCAAGTGGGAGTGTATTCCAGAGTCGGGGTGCGGCCGCAGAAAAGGTACGGTCACCCCAACGTTTATATTTTGTCCGTGGAACAGAGAGCAGGAGCTGTCTGACCTCAGAGACCTGGAGCGGGCGGGGAAACTTAACAACTCATTGTTTAGAAACAATGTCCAACTCAGTTTTACAGATACAGAGAGCTAAAATCAGATGTGGTGGGGAGCATAGTTTCAAGTGTCTTAAAATTATCCAAGATTCTAATACAATAATAATGTGCGCAAACAGAGTTTTATGAAGAAAAAAAAGTATTTTAATCAGCTTGTTCAACATGAACTTGTGTGTCATACACTTGGTGCCTTTTTGTCCTCAGACACTTGATGCCTGTCCACAGAACAAAGAGCAGGACGAGCATCAGGACGGCCCCGACACCGGAGACAACATACACCATCACCTGAAACACTGCAACACAGAGCACATGCCCACTGAAGTATTTCCATTACACATAAACACAGTGACTGTCACATTTAGCAGCATTTACTCAGTTTCTGCTCCTCAGGCGAACGGTCCAATAGTTCAGTGGTGTTTTGGACCAGTCTAAGTGGCCCCACGGAGACCAGCTGGAGCTGGTGTGACACAGGGAGGACATCTCTTCTCTGTCTTTCATCTTCTGACGCTGTCGAAGGAAAATAACAAAGACCTTCATGGCACAAAGTGTAAAACACGCACAGCTGTGGTCATAAAGTTGACTCATCAGGGGCTGAGGGACATTCATTTGGGGATTTTAACAATTGATTTAAGGTGTTTAACAATTTATTTAAGGTGTTTCACAATTGATTTAAGGTGTTTAACAATTGATTTAAGGTGCTTAACAATTGATTTAAGGTGTTTAACAATTGATTGCACAAGTTTGTTTGTTGATTTTAGTTTTTCTGCACATGGGCACAATTTTATATATGCGCACACATTTGATGACTATCAAGGTGCCCCTCGCGGTCTTTTTGTATCAAGTGTCCTGCATAATTCTTCATATTTGACCACCGTACTTTTCTTTGCTGAACTGGTTAATTTTTGGGGGGGCACAGATGCACAAATTTATACTGACAAAGTTAATATGCCTTGGACATGGTCAAGTAAAAAAAAAAAAAACTAGATCTTTCATCACTGCTTAAATTTAGACAAATGTATGTTGAATTTGTATGTTGCTGGTGAAGATTCTCAGTCGTCCAGGACATGATGAAATCAAAAAAGGTATGTTTGTATGTTCCTGTATGTTTGTATAATTGTATAATTGTATGTTCCTGTATGTTTGTATAATTTGTATGTTATTCTCACTCTGTGCATATTAAAGAATAAAAAAAATCTTAAAAAAGTTTTTGAATGTGCAATCCACCCCAGAAAAAAAAAAACTATTCAGCTCATAATAAGCCCCCAAACACTGACGACATTCACGCCAAAGAGACAATTTAAACGTCTAACACAGGGGTCACCAACTTTTTCGAAACTGAGAGCTACTTCGTGGGTACGGAGTCATACAAAGGGCACCAGTTTGATAAACTCTTTGGAAATAAAGCGTAAATTGAAAAAAAAAAGTATAATAAATGTATTTTTAAGAACACATTTTTAAGATAGACATTAAATACAAAAAAAGAATAACTGAATAAAATGAAATTATTAAATGCAGCTTAGTAGTGAGTTGTGCTATTTTTAGAACAGGTCCAGGGGCACCTCAAATGGTCCTTGGGGGCACCCGGGTGCCCGCGGGCACCACGTTTGTGACCCCTGGTCTAACACAACCTAAATAATACTCACATATGATGGTGCAGCTTTGTGCACAGTCAACATCATTTGTGCAGATTTCCACCCAGCAGTAAAAATACATCTAAAGAGACAAATTACACATAACTGTATAATTAGACATGCCTGTAACCCCGACTTGTTTTAACTAGACAATCTTACCTCTTCCATGCTAGGATGGCCTGTTTTGGGGTCCAAAAAGGCAAATGTCTTCACATCAAACCTCCTAAACTGAGACAGGGTGGTGGTGTTCCCCTGGCTGCTCAATGGAACAGAGCTTTTCATATCATCTTGAGGGTTAGGACATCTATCCAGGGTTAAAATTAAAATATAATTAAAAATCTACTAAGATTGTGTTCTAGCATCCCGTTCGCAGCTTGTCAAGGAAGTTGCTTTTACCCGTCATGGAGAAGCGTCCACACGGAGTGTTTAGACACGGGATAGGCAAAGCAGTCCCGTACACGCAGGGAAAGGCCGGGATCTGGGGAAGGCGCCGCGATAGAAACCTCCACATTTACCGTTTCACGCAGCGGTAAGGTCAGCGGCAGCTTGTCCTCAGGAATAAAATATGAAAAGGAGTCATCTAAAAAGGAAGAAAGAACACATATCAGATGCAGGACTTAAGTGATCAGGAAGCACAAAGAAAGGTTTAATACCTGTAGCTATCCTCATCTGCACCTTGATGGTTCCCTGTGCGACCACCGACGGTGGATTGGTCATTGTATACAGGGACCTCAGGGTTTTTGCAAGCTTAAGATCGGATTCTTCGTACTCGCACTGGACCTGGAGACTGAAAACACAATATGTTCAACTGAACACATGTATGCCAAGACCCAAGCTAGACAATCAGAAATAAAGTCTAGTTCTTCAAAGTTCATGCTCAATAATCCAGTTGGATTATCGAGCATGAACTTTGATGTTTTGAACCACTTTGGCTATGGCTGCCTCAGAGGAGTGGACGGACACCAGAAACCATCTTATCACCAGCAAACTGGTTGGTCCACTATGGGAGTGTGCTGCTTGTGGCACAGAGTTATTTTTGTGGTTCCTCGGACTGATGAAGTCCTTTGGATGAAGGACAAAACGTCAAGAAAAAAAAAGAAAAAAAACTGTCCAGATGACCTGACTGCACTTTGTTGGGTTAGAGTTCTGTTGTCTTTGTTACACAAAAAGAGCAACAAACGTTAGTGTTCATGCTTATTTCTTAGTCATTTCTTCCAACCTTTACCCACAACTGGTAGAAAAGATGTTCAAGAGTCAGAGTCATGCAAGTACTTGAAACTATCAGCAACATTGTGATCTCTGATGCAGACGAAGTGCTTTGTGCTATTTAAAGCAGGTATTCTAAAAATGAATAAACATTGTGCATGGCCTCCTCTTGGCATACCAACAAAAAGCAGCACGCTCTCATAGTGGATCAAAGTCAAAGTCAAAGTCAACTTTATTGTCAGATCTGCAATATGTACAGTGCAGGACATACACAGGACCGAAATTGCGTTTCTCTCAGTCCCTCGGTGCAACAGTAAACATCTAAACATTGAAACACTGAAACATATAATAATAGACATAAGCATAAAAATAGTAAAACTAACACTGTCCTGAGTTTTTTTTTTTTTTGCATAGTGGTATAAAAAAAGAGTATAAAAAGTATAACTAAAATAAACTAAAGGTTTCTAGCATTGACATTTGCAAAGTGGCAAAGCAGCGTATGAGTCAATGTACACAGTATATGTATGAGGTAGTAGTTGATGTTGTTGTAGAGGCAAAAAGTGGCATATGCAGTAAGGCACATTGGGCATCCCTAAATAAGACCGTTCAGAGCACACTGTATATGTACCAGCAGTGGTGTAGATATTAGAGTAGTGTAAATAAATGTAAACAGTAGTAATTACATGTAAGCAGTAGTAATAAAAGTAAACAGTATTAATAAATGTAAACAGAGAATGTAAACAGTATTATGATTATAGGCAGTGATGTAATACAGACATTAGTGCAAGTATGAGAAGTAGTGCAAACTGTATGAGCACATGACCGAGAGTTTAGTGAAAACCCGTTTGGTGACACAGAGTCTAGTGTTAAAAACTTTGTGTTGAGTGATAATATGTGAGAAAGTTTTAGTGTTAAGGCAGTTCAAATGGGAGGGGAGGCAGAGCAGGCAGAGTGTTTAGCATTCTGACTGCCTGATGAACAGAGCTGTCTCTCAGTCTGCTGGTTCGAGCCTGGAGACTCCTCAGTCTCCTCCCTGATGGCAGCAGTCTGAAGCAGCTGTGTAGTGGGTGTGTGGGATCACCTGCCATGCAGAGGGCTTTCCGAGTGAGGCGTTTGCTGTGTAAGTCCTGCAGTGAGGGCAAGGAGGTGCCCACGATCTTCTCAGCTGCTCTCACAATGCGCTGGAGGCTCTTGCGGCAGGATGCAGTACATGCACCAAACCACACAGTGATGCAGCTGGTCAGGACACTTTCTATGGCACCTCTGTAGAAGGTGCTCATGATGGGGGTTGAAGCTCCAGCCCTTTTCAGCTTGCGGAGAAAGTAGAGACGCTGGTGAGCCTTCTTTGCCAGTGCTGCAGTGTTCCTGCTCCAGGACAGGTCCTTTGAGACGTGCACTCCCAGGAACTTGGTGCTGTCCACTCTCTCCACTGCGGTGCTGTTGATGGTCAGAGGGGCATGTTGGGCATCCCTCTTCCTGAAGTCCACAACAATCTCCTTTGTCTTCTCCACGTTGAGAGTGAGATTGTTGTGTCCGCACCACAAGGCCAGGCGGCTCACCTCGTTCCTGTAGTCCGTCTCATCGTTGTTGCTGATGAGACCTACCACTGTTGTGTCGTCCGCAAACTTGATGAAGTGGTTGGAGCTGTACGATGGTGTGCAGTCGTGTGTTAGCAGGGTGAATAGAAGGGGGCTCAGCACACATCCTTGTGGGGCCCCTGTGTTCAATGTGATGGTGCTAGATGTGTTACTCCCGATCCGTACTGTCTGTGGTCTCCCGGTCAGGAAGTCTAGCAGCCAGTTACACATTGAGGTGTTCAGCCCCAGACTGTCCAGTTTAAGGATGAGCTGTTGGGGGATGATGGTGTTGAATGCCGAGCTGAAGTCGATGAACAACATTCTAACATAGGAGTCCTTCGTGTCCAGATGTGTGAGAGCTGTGTGAAGGGCAGAGGAGATGGCATCGTCGGTTGAGCGATTAGGTCGGTATGCAAATTGGAAGGGATCCAGGGAGTCAGGGAGGACAGATGTGATGCTTTTCATGACTAGCCGTTCAAAGCACTTCATCAGGATGGGGGTGAGTGCTACTGGGCGATAGTCATTGAGGCATGCGGGCGTTGCCTTCTTTGGGACAGGGATGATGGTGGTGGCTTTGAAACAGGTGGGGACGATGGCCTGGCTCAGTGAGATCAACCAGTTTGCTTGTGATAACATGGTTGCTGGAGCCTGCCCTCTCCCCTGTCGACTCCTCTAAGGCAGCTATGGCTGAAGTGGTTCAGAACATCAAAGTGCATGCTCAGTAATCCACTTTGGCCCACAATGTGAGTGTACTGTGGGACTGAGTTTGTTGTGGCTGCTCGGACTGAGGAAGTCCTTTGGATGAATGATCAAACCTTTCAACAATAATTAAAAAAGAAACCGTCCAAATGACCCAACTTAAATTTGTTGGATTTTTTTACCTGAATTCTTGAGCATGTATTTTATTATATTATTATCAAGGCTGAAAACTCAAATGAATGAATGAAACTGAAATGTCACAATTATCAGCGTTTTGATTTGTGAAGGCCACAGTTCCCTAAACACACACACACACACACACACACACACACACGCACGCACACACACATAGGCCACAGTTCCCTAAAAAATTTTTTTTTTTAATTAAATCATACAACACTAATGTAAGCTGCTATTTTCTTGTACAGTACATGTACTCTGAAAACAGTGCATGCATTCCCTTTAGCATCCTCCTGGGGGTGCTGTAGCACCATCAGCACCCAAAGTTCCCATGGCCTTGAGTCAACATCTGTCGTTGTGTCATGTTTAGTTAAATTGTTCTAATAAATCTCCCTCTCTTATTAATTTCTTTGTTTTACATGCCAACACAAACAGGGTGTCGTATCTTTATTGGTTGAAGTAGATGTAAAAAAAAATACCTAAATGGTGACTGTCTTTTACTTTCCGTGCTCTGCTCTTCCACTTCAACCTCATAGATCACCAGATCTCCATCTGCCTAAATACAAAAGCAAATTATTCAGTTTAAAAAAAAAAAGTACTTTAAAATCCAATTTTGATAACACAGAAGGGACCAACTTTCAAAAATGCAAGTTTTATTTAAAATAACAGTTTTGTTTAAACTGTCAGGAGTGTTGTTCAAGCCGACAGCACACTCAAACAAAAATATAATAATAGGGGAGACCGGGTATGGTTGTAACACTTTTTGCTCCAGCATCTTTAACTCACAGAATTTTTGAGCTAGAGTTTTCAAACTTTTATACAAAATACCCACATTTGTTGACTACAAATGGCACCCATTCAAACCTCTGCAAGAATATCACAGACCTCATGAGTTCATGTCAAATACATGGTGGTCCTTTGTTACAACCTACCCCGCTACCGGGGTAGGTTGTAACAATTAGACAAAAGAAGCAAAAACAGAGGCCACACCATGTGATATGCTTCAAAAAGAGTCAGAGTCAGAGAGTCAGAGAGTCAGAGAGTCTTTATTGTCATTTGCACCGCATGTGGTACATGAGATGAAAACGAGATTATGTACACGAGGTCCCAGTTACATCCAACAACAAATGAAAGAGAAAAACAGTAATAACATCGAGAACTAACTAAGAAAAACATCAACTAGTAATACACTAAGCCTAATATAGTGGGAATAAACAGCAGCACGAACATGAGTTTGTATGAGCAGATGGTCACAGATGAACACAGATGAACACAGCAACAAGAAAACAGATCAGCATCAGCATGATGTGATATTTTGCAGTGTTTATTTTATTTTATTTTTATTTATTCATGAGTCTAACAGCCTCAGGGTAGAAGCTGTTCCTCAGTCTAGTGGTTCTACACTTGATGCTCCTCAACCTCCGTCCTGAGGGGAGTGGGGCAAAGAGTGAGTGTGCTGGATGAGTGAGGTCTTTCATGATACAGGTGGCTCTTTTCCTGCATCTAGAGGTGTAAATGTCTGTGATGGTGGGGAGACTGACTCCAACAGACTTCTGTGCAGCCTTCACCACTCTCTGCAGAGCTTTCCTCTCTTCAACTGTGCAGCCTCCATGCCACACGTTGATGCTGGAGCACAGGATGCTCTCCACTGCACACCTGTAGAAGGAGGTGAGAACTGGGCTGCTCAGACCAGCTCGTCTCAGCCGTCTGAGGAAGTAGAGTCTCTGATGACCTTTCTTGATCAGGCTGGTGGTGTTGTTGCTCCAGCTGAGGTTATCATTCATGTGTACACCCAAGTATTTGTAGCTGGAGACCACTTCCACTGCAGACCCACCTATTATCAGTGGGGCATGGGTGTGTTTGTTCCTTCTGAAGTCCACAATCATCTCCTTTGTCTTCTTCACATTCATGTGAAGATTATTCTCTTTGCACCAGCTCTCCAGGTGTTCCACCTCCTGTCTGTAGCTGGACTCATCATTGTTTGTGATGCATCCCACCACCGCTGTATCATCTGCAAACTTAACAATATGACAGCCTGGAAGTGTGGCTGTACAATCATATGTGAGCAGAGTGAACAGAAGGGGGCTCAGCACACATCCTTGAGGAGAGCCAGTGCTGAGGGTTATGGTGGAAAAAGAGGTTTACTGAATTAAAAGAACAATACAAGAAAAATATCTCTCTCTCTGTGACTGACCATGACTCAAATATACTGTTTGTGTGTGTGCACGTGTGTAAATTATTCTACTAGAACAAACTTCCTTAACATGTAGGCCTATAATGCCTAAATATAATTTTTATTCAACCTTTATTTAGTCAGGTAAATCTCATTGAGCCTCGTGGACTCATTTACAGCAACCTGCTACAAACTAAAGATTCAATATATATATAATGCCATATACAGTAATGCCATATAGGGCCTAAATATGTGTTACAACCCACCCCAACCCTGTCAGCCATGTTTAGCTAGCTGTAGTAGCATAGCGGTTTGAAATTAGCACGGGAAAATGCATCACATTTTGCCTGAGAAATTACACTTTCATCTAATGTAAGTCATATGGTTTTATCTGCAACAGTATAAGTACTAAACAAAATATAGTCATGGTCAAAAAGTTTACTTTCTTACCTCAAAATCCGTTTTTTCTCCTTAGTATCTGCATGTGCCTGTTTCCAGCCTTGATAATCACAATATGAGATTGGGGGGGAAGCAGGTAAACACTGAAATGATCATGTGACTCCTATCTTATCCCTGATTGGTGGAACTGATGGTGTTACAACTCTCCCCATGTTACAACCATACCCGGTCTCCCCTACCGTAATAAAAATAAATTATTTGCTTCACCTTCATCTTCGCCCCACAGTCCATGACTCCTATCTTGAAGACGGCCATCTCTGGGGTTGAGACCGCAGGTAAACAATGAGGCTGATGTTTGATGACGAGGCTGCTGGGATCAATGGGTGGGTGCGTGTCCGTGGCCTTCACAGAGAACACAAAATGTCCATCCAGGGAGCAAGCTGGACAAAGTCACAAAACAAGAAAGCAAGGTTTGCTGAGGAAACATTTGAGATGGTAGATTTTGCTTGTGCATCCAACCAGCCAACATCTGCTCATCTTACCATCGAGGCGATAATAGCAGTTTGCAGCACGGAAGTCGTAACAGCATCCCAGTTTGATGCAGGAGTCACTGGAGATGCTCCGGTGGCCGCAGTCTATCCGGAGAGATTTGTCGGTGTCACAGTCTCCAGGGAACGCTGCGCATTAGCATCCGGATGCAGAAACATTTGTCATGTTGACTTGCGATAGCAGCAAATATATTCACCTGATGATAATTTGAACGCAAAGATGTCCAAATAAAAGAAAATCTAAAATAAGAAGGTGCGACTCACGTGTTGGCTGGCTCTTCTGGTTTCTTCTTTTTACCAGAGGACAGCTGATGTTTACTCTGATCCACCGATCCTCTCCGGTGGTCAGTTGAGCCAGCAAAGAGACGACCACTCTGCTGCCCTGAAGACAAAAACTGGATGCTCAAGTCCCATTTACAGACCAATAAAACCATGCACACACCCATACAGTTTAATGCATATTACCTATACACGTATCTAATCATACTTTATACAACCAGTTCATTTTTATTGTTTGATTAATGTCTGAAAATATTTTTACAAAACATTTCTAATGAAGCATTATTTAAATTAATGCATATCTCCCTTTGTTCATGTCGATTCCAAAATTTAAATCAGTTGATGTACATCTAATGATTAATTTCTGAAAACTTCATAAAAAATAAATAAACTTTTCCCGTCCAACGTTTATGAGATAAATCGTTAAACAAATGAGAGCACAGACTATGGGGTGCCTTTTGTAAGGTTACACGGTCAAAAATTAATAGCAATATTTTGGTTTATTTAGCCTTTCATAAGAAAAAAATGTTTTTTTTTTTTGCCAAAGTTATATTTTCACCATGTTATTCATAGGGTTATAAATGTCATAGTTCCCAACTAAATATTTAATTTAAAAACTAAATACTTAACTTGCAAGTTAAGCATTTAGTTTGTAAACTAAATATTTAGTTCCACACTAAACATTTAGTTTACATTCTAAATGCTTATGTTCAAAATAAATGTTTAATTTACAAACTAAATAAAGTATATAACTTACAAGTTAAATATTTAGTTAGTGAAGATTTAGGTGTAAATTAAATATATAATTTTCAAGCTACAAACCGGATTCCCAAAAAAGTTGGGACGCTAAACAAATTGTGAATAAAAACTAAACTGAATGCAATGATGTGGAGGTGCCAACATCTAATATTTTATTCAGAATAGAACACAAATCACAGATCAAAAGTTTAAACTGAGAGAATGTATCATTTTAAGGTAAAAATATTGTTTCAAAATTTCATGGCGTCAACAAATCCCAAAAAAGTTGGGACAAGTCCATTTTTACCACTGTGTGGCATCCTCCCTTCTTCTTACAACACTCAACAGACGTCTGGGGACAGAGGAGACCAGTTTCTCAAGTTTAGGAATGCTCTCCCATTCATGTCTAATACAGGCCTCTAAAGGCTGGTTTATACTTCTTGTCGCACGTCTTTTAACCCCCGTTGAGTGAACCCAGCGATGACGTAATTGCGTGTGTGTCACCGACCGCATTGAGTGTTTATACTTGGAAAGACGTGGGGGATACATTATAGTAAATCCCTCCCTCTTCCCTCCCACTGCATACGTCGGCGAGTTTCTCTCCTCAGGGTCTCCGCTCGCTTTAAACGCGCATTTTTACGCATAACAGCAGAGTTTTCTTTGTTTTAAAAGCTGCGCGCATGCGCAATCCTCTTCATTTTGTCAACTTTACACGCGCATGCTTTAGCTCCTGTGTGCGCGTGTTCGTAAATATATATATATATATATATATATATAAATATATATGTATTGGTGTGTGTGTTGGGGGAAATGCGCGCGCACAGACGAGTTTCTCTTCAAAACTATCCATGTCTGTCAAAGCAAAAACAAAAACCGGCTTCTAAAAGAGTAGCGGGTAGCGGTGTGATACACCATATATGGACATCCAAACAAAAAACGCCCACAAACTTTGAACCAATCACACGCTCCGAGCCGCAACCTCCGCGTCTCGGAGTTCTGACTGGGGGCCATGTACAAGACAGCTGTCACCGGGGGATCGCAGCGGGAGTGCAGATGGAAGTTGCGCAACTTTTTTTCACTCAACGGGGGGTAAAAGACGTGCGACAAGAAGTATAAACCAGCCTTAACTGTTCAATCGTCTTGGGCCTTCTTTGTCACACCTTCCTCTTTATGATGCGCCAAATGTTCTCTATAGGTGAAAGATCTGGACTGCAGGCTGGACATTTCAGTACCGGATCCTTCTCCTACGTAGCCATGATGTTGTGATTGCTGCAGAATGTGGTCTGGCATTATCTTGTTGAAAAATGCAGGGTCTTCCCTGAAAGAGATGACGTCTAGATGGAGCATATGTTGTTCTAGAACCTGAACATAGTTCTCTGCATTAATGGTGCCTTTCCAGACATGCAAGCTGCCCATGCCACAAGCGCTCATGCAACCCCATACCATCAGTGATGCAGGCTTCTGAACGGAGCGTTGATAACAACTTGGGCTATCCTTGTCCTCTCTGGTCCGGATGACATGGCGTCCCAGTGTTCCATAAAGAACTTCAAATCGTGACTCATCTGACACAGAACAGTCTTCCATTTTGCCACACTCCATTTTAAATGACCCCTGGCCCAGTGCAAACGTCTGAGCTTGTGGAGCTTGCTTAGAAATGGCTTCCTCTTTGCACTGTAGAGTTTCAGCTGGCAACGGCGGATGGCACGGTGGATTGTGTTCACTGACAATGCTTTCTGGAAGTATTCCTGAGCCCATTCTGTTATTTCCTTGACAGTGGCATTCCTGTTTGAGGTGCAGTGACGTTTAAGGGCCCGGAGATCACGAGCATCCAGTAGAGTTTTACGGCCTTGACCCTTACGCACAGCGATTGTTCCAGATTCTCTGAATCTTTTGATGATGTTATGCACGGTTGATGATGATAACTTAAAAGTCTTTGCTATTTTACACTGGGTAACACCATTCTGGTATTGCTGCACTATCTTTCTGCACAACAATGGTGGAATTGGTGATCCTCTTACCATCTTGGCTTCTGAGAGACACTGACACTCTGAGAAGCTCTTTTTATACCCAATCATGTTGTCAATTGACCTAATTAGTGTTAATTGGTCTTCCAGCTGTTCGTTATATGCTCAATTTCCTTTTTCCAGCCACTTATTGCTACTTGTCCCAACTTTTTTGGGATTTGTTGACACTGTGAAATTTTGAATCAACATATTTTTCCTTTAAAATTTTACATTTACTCAGATTAAACGTTTGATTCGTCATCTATGCAGGAAGAGGGCCACCTGAATCATGAAAGACCCCACTCACCCAGCACACACGCACTCTTTGCCCCACTCCCCTCGGGACAGATGTTGAGGAGCATTGGGTGTGGAACCACTAGACTGAGGAACAGCTTCTAAATAAATAAATAAATAAATGTCACATTTTGTCATCTGTGTATGTTACCCTGAGGCTGTTGGACTCATGAATAAATAACCAGAATAATCACTGTAAAATATCACATCATGTTGCTGCTGATCTGTTTCATGTTGCTGCTGATCTGTTTCATGTTGCTGCTGATCTGTTTCATGTTGCTGCTGATCTGTTTCATGTTGCTGCTGATCTGTTTCATGTTGCTGCTGATCTGTTTCATGTTGCTGCTGATCTGTTTCATGTTGCTGCTGATCTGTTTCATGTTGCTGCTGATCTGTTTCATGTTGCTGCTGATCTGTTTCATGTTGCTGCTGATCTGTTTCATGTTGCTGCTGATCTGTTTCATGTTGCTGCTGATCTGTTTCATGTTGCTGCTGATCTGTTTCATGTTGCTGCTGATCTGTTTCATGTTGCTGCTGATCTGTTTCATGTTGCTGCTGATCTGTTTCATGTTGCTGCTGATCTGTTTCATGTTGCTGCTGATCTGTTTCATGTTGCTGCTGATCTGTTTCATGTTGCTGCTGATCTGTTTCATGTTGCTGCTGATCTGTTTCATGTTGCTGCTGATCTGTTTCATGTTGCTGCTGATCTGTTTCATGTTGCTGCTGATCTGTTTCATGTTGCTGCTGATCTGTTTCATGTTGCTGCTGATCTGTTTCATGTTGCTGCTGATCTGTTTCATGTTGCTGCTGATCTGTTTCATGTTGCTGCTGATCTGTTTCATGTTGCTGTGTTCATCTGCTCGCACAGACTCATGTTCGTGCTGCTGTTTGGAGTGATGTTTTTCTATGATATCAGTGCTTGGTGTATTGTTAGCTGATGTTTTTCTTAGTTCATATCTTAGATGTTATTACTGTTCTTCTCGTATATTTTATTGTTGGATGTAACTGGGACCCTGTGTACATAATCTCGTTTCATCACATGTACCACATGTGGTGCAAATGACAATAAAGATTCTCTGACTCTCCGACTATGTTCTATTACGAATAAAATATTGACATTTGCCATCTCCACATCATTGCATTCAGTTTTTATTCACAATTTGTTTAGTCCCAACTTTTTTGGAATCCAGTTTGTAAATATTTATTTAAAAACTAAACATTTAATTTCTAAATGAAATATTTATTGTCCAAACTAAATATTTAATTTCCAAACTAAACATTTAATTTCTAAGCTAAACATTTAATTCCTAAACTAAATATTTAATTTGAGCTAAGTATTTAGTTAGCAAATTAAATATTTAGTATAGGAATTAAATGTTTAGGTTAGAAATTAAATGTTTAGTTTGGAAATTAAATATATAGCCTCACCTGTAAAGTAAATATTTTGGAACTATGACATTTATAAATGTATGAATAACATGGTGAAAATATGACTTCTAAAAAAAGAAGTTTTTTTCTTATTAAAAAGGTAAACCTGATTACTGTACTGTATTGCTTTTAATGTTTGACTGTGTAACTTTACAAATGGCACCCCATAACAGACAAAAGCATTTACATGACTGAAAAACTAAAATTGACCATTTATGGTGATCTTAAGGTAGAGAAAGCAAACTGCCTACCTCTACTCGAGCATAGCAGCTGTCATATCTGCTGAAAAACGAGAAGTTTTGGTTCTTCTCTCTGCCCATCCTCACGCCACAGGCCTTCTTAGATTTAATGACAGGGATTTTATCCCCTAATGCGTCTAAATAACAAAATACATGAATAAATTAAAAAAAAATAAAAATTAGACTGAACCATAAAGTTAATCTTAAAAAAATACAGTTATACAAACAGTGATTAAGTATAAAAATATCTCTTAATTCCATGAAAAGCTACAAACAGTGATTAAGTATAAAAATATCTCTTAATTTCATGAAAAGCTACCATGGACATATTTTTCAAGTGACATTAACTTGTACATCAAGTGCAAGGAATTAACATTTTCTGAGATGAAAACGTTACTTGTCCATCAGAAACTGGACCAAGATTCTTACTGAAACTTGAAGATGCCACCTGAAGCCATTTTCTTTTTGAATTTACTGGCAATATTTTACAAAACAACATAAAATCAGCGTATTGTTTTTATACTACTAGTGCTTAGTGTATTTTTAGTTTGACGTATTTCTTAGTTCATATCTTACCGTTTTTCTTTTACATTTTATACTTTTGTTGGATTAACTGGGACCCTGTGTGCACAATTTTGTTCCACCACATGTGGTGCGAATGACAAAGAACCTTGAATCCTTGAAAAGAGGTGCAACATCTATGTTAACTGTGTACATTTACATGTGTGCGCCCCACATTAACTTTCATTTAAACAAGTTATGTTACTGCTGCTGCACAACATCGTCAGACAGCCTGATGTTATGGTCTAAGCATGGGATTCATGGTTCATTCCACCAGTGGTGCAGTTGGTAGGGCTGCCACCTCTCAGCAAGCAGGTCGCCCCGGTTCAAATTCCGGCCGGGGGCCTTTCTGTGTGGAGTTTGCATGTTCTCTCCGTGCTGCGTGGGTTTTCTCCAGGTACTCTGGTTTCCTCCCACACACCCACATGCATGTGATTGGTAACTCTAAATTGTCCCTATGTGTGAGTGACAGAGTGAGTGTTTGTCTCGTTTGTCTCGATGTGTAATGGACTGGAAACCTGTCCAGGGTGTCCCCCGTCTCTTGCACAGTGATGGCTGGACAAAGGCACCAGTGACCCCTGCGACCCAAAAAGGAAGAAGCGAGTAAAAGATAATGGATGGATTCTATCCTTTTTGCTTTATCGAGTATGATGGCCTATACTGTAGGTGCAAAGATGCAGTAAACAGCTAAACACGCTGCAAATACAAGAATGATGCAAACTTTTAAAACACACAAAACACAAAAGCATCAGAAACACTAATGCAAAGGGAAAAATGCTGCAAATACCAAACACACACACACAAACACAGACAAAAAAAAATGTGTATTTTGGAACTTGCATCATGTGTTTGTGCACGCATTTTATTATTATTATTATTTTTCCCTTTTATAGATGGCCTCCCTTCTCACCATTATGATTTTTTTCTTTTTTTGTGGCACGTTTAACCTTTGCTGCACATTTGCACATGTTGGACACTGTAGTTGAGAATTTATAAAATAAAAAAGTCAACTCAGGAACTTTTAAAGGGCAATTGCTCAGGGATCAATGAAAACCCACAGCTCGAGGGCTAAAGATCCAGCAGTTATTGTCATTAGGTAAACATATTTAAAATTTAGTTTTATTTAAATTAACTTATGCGTGTGGGCCTAACAGAGCTCAACTGCGGGCAGGATGTGGCCCCTGGGCCATCAGTTGGATAGCTGTTTTCTGTGGAGTTTATTCCAGATACTGTATGCCACATCAGTCAAAACTTCATGAGCATAAAAATTATTAATTCAAATTACTACACAACATACAACTTCAATAAATTATCAAATAAGCCCAGAAACAAGTGAGCAAATCAGAATTAGTTTATGGAATTTGTCTAAATGCACGCTGGGTCAAAATTTGTTGTTTTCTGTCGTTCTCCTTTTTTAGTCTGAGGACACTGGCCTGGATCAGCACGTGAGACTCTTACCTGTAACATGAGACTCTTACCTGTAACATGAGACTCTTACCTGTAACATGAGACTCTTACCTGTAACATGAGACTCTTACCTGTAACATGCAGGTTCTCTTTGACCAGCGGGCCGAACACAGCCCTGATCCCGCGGACAGAGCAGGTGACAGCCGGTAAGGCCAGGTGCGTCTTGCGCTCACCTGAGTTCTTCTTCACCTGCTGGCTGGAGACCATCAGGTCCACGAGGAACAAGATCAAAGTTATTTTTACATACTTATAATTCATCTCCTCTTAGTTTACTGTTTTTTAATTAAATGTACTGTTTATTTGAACTTTTCTTTCCGAATATTTCAAACCAACTTTTTCTATGGCGCAGGGGGCGTGTCACGTGACTTCCGGTAATTAGTGTTAATCAGTTTGACGCTTGTCTGGTTTTCAATCAGAGGAGCTGAGTGCGTCCAGATGCAGCTTTTATCATAATGGATCAGGTCTTTCCAGCTTTTGTTACAAATGCAAATAAAACAAAGCTTCAATGCTGTAAATAATCCACTAATTTCAAGGCTGTTAATCTACACGAGGCATGTTAATCTATAGCCTTTTGTCATCTTGAGTGGTGTGGTGGAAGTCAAGTTAGTCAGGGATCAAACTCAAAGTAT
>JBBPBX010025825.1:0-27266 GCA_038048925.1 Garcialebias charrua
CTAACCATGATGTGCACCCTTTTTCTCCCGTTTTTTCATTATATTATTTCCCCATATTTCCCCACTTATTGGAGCTAATTTTAGCGTGGTCTTGTCACTAGACGAAGAATAGAGTGAAATGAATGACAAGCCCAAATAAGCGACTTTAAGTTCAAAGTAAGCCCAAGTAACCACGATAAGCGACTACTGAAAACAAAGAGCCCAGAGTAGCTTATGATGAGCGGTCTTGGCAACTATGCTCAGTCACCTGTGATTATCTGAGGGGAACAGACAAGTAACATTCATGAAACAAAAACAGTTTTATCTTGGTCATCCAGAGAGGTTCAGTTCATGTTTTCAGATTCTGGGTAGGGTCTGTTACTGCGAGGTGAAGTGAAGTTGAGAGGAACTGGATGTTTTTATAGCAGTCGCATAGGATGGTGATAAAACACGGAATATATTTTTGGATTTAATGCAAAATAAATGGGAAGTAGAGCAAGTATTACCGGTATACTGCATTGAATTACAATTATTGACTATTTAAACTTTTATAATAAGCTTGTTAATTTAAATTAACAACCATAATCAGATCAAAATTAAGTTTAGGCATTTTAGGATAACAAGTCTTAGAAAAATTTAGCAGAAATTTATTTTTAGACTTGCCAGTAAATTCTGTCTTTTAAAAGTTTAACTAAATTGATAAAACTTTGACACTTATAAAGAATAAAAATATATATATTCTTGTCAAATAGATTTTTGACTAGATTGTAAGTTGAAACGCTCAGTTTAAATTCATCATTTTAAAACGATTTTTGCATACATTGAAAATGTTTTATCAATTCTAAAGAGCTGTTACACAGTTAAGTAGATTATAAGTGCTGTTTCCTTTTAAGAGTTATATAATGTGACTGAAATGATTAATAATAAAAATGCTTTATTAGAAGTAACTTTTCAGCAAGTAGGTTAAAAACGCACAAGAATCCAGCCAACTCGCCAGGAGTGAAAGACGCATTTCACTGTTAAAACCTAATTTTGGTGTTGTTTCGCATAAATTATGACCATTAGAGGCAAAATGAAGTCTGGTATATTTGAACGGTAATTAGAATAACATATCATTTGACCATACAATGCATAATCTTTGACAGCAGTAAGAAGGGTTGTTTTTATTTCAAACAGATTGGGGCTGTGTATACAGTAATAATAATATGGAAGATTAAAACGGAGCCCATGCTTTAACTTTTGATAAGTAAACCACTGAAGAGTGGTAAAATTTCTAGTTTCAGGTTAAATTGACAATTTAACTCATACGTAAATTAATGATTTTAGATCTATTATGCAGATCAGATTAAAAGGATGCCTCTGTTGAAAATTCACTTTTATGTAAATGTACATTTAAAATTCCATTGTGCAAACCAGACTTGCAGAGGTGGCTCTATTCAAGGTAATTGCTTATAGAATTAACATGATTACTTTGAACCTGGTTTGTTAAGGATTTTTACATTTTTCTATTTTCTCATTTTTTATTTATTTTAGAAGCAGCCTCGCGATGTTTGTGGAAAGAGGAAAACGTAAGTCCTGGACCTCACGACACTTGCAAAAACACATAGTTAGTAGTACATACAGTTCATTAAGATAGGACCATGTCAAACACACATGCAGCGTCTGAATTTTTGAATCACAAACTACTGTGGTTATTGATTGGATCGGATCAGATTCAATATTTAGGGCATGTCCGGAACTGGCTCTCTGACTTCACCGAGAACACCAAGGCTGGACTCCCAGGCTGCCCTGCTCAAAATAAACAATCGAGGGGCTTAAAGAACTATGGCACTGAACGGGGGCTGTGCACTGGACTTTTCTCTGAACAAATGACACCACAAAGACTTTCACAAAGAACTGTCAGAACACGGTCATCAAACACAAATGACCAGAATATGCGGTCCGGGTGTGATGGATCGATGATGAACAAAGATCTCACCCAGGGGCAAAGATCTCACCCAGAAACAAAGATCTCACTGGATGCTGTGACAAGAGGGAGCTGAACAGGTTCTCCAGAAAGACAAAGAGAACAGGTCTTGAAGTCAACCACGCCAACTGTCCAGCTGAAGGTCATGCCCCCCGTATAGATCTGTGAAGATCTGTCAATAATCCTGGTATCGTGTTTCAAAACTGCAGTCTGCTTAATTTTATTTAATGTAACACATTCTCATGATATGGCCTGCGAGAGCAAGGCCACAGAATTTGTAGTTTATATTATGTGGGTCTGACGACTTATTTTTCCACTTCCAGTAAACTTCGTGATGGTGGTCCCAGCTCATAACCCTGAAACAAGTTAATGTTTATATTTTCTTTTACAGATTAAAATTGTGTCTCCACAAACATTCATGCAAAAGTTTTGTGGAGCTGAAGGAAGGATAGCAATTGTCCTTGAACTGACTGAGTGCGTTTTGGTGGGTCTGGTTTGCCACAAGGAAGTTATTGTTAAAACAATTTTTATAGCTTTATGCTTTAAATCTTAGATTGTTATTTATACCATACCACTTTATTTATAGAGCACTTTGGCGGACGCGGGCCAACCAAGGTGCTGTACGATAGAAACAAGCCAAGCAGACAGGAAAAAAAAAAAAAAGAAAAAAGGGAAGAGAAAGTGTTCCTAGAAATAACTAATAATAATAAAGAATATATCACTAATAACATTAATGAAGGCTCATAAAAGGAAACAGCTCATTCATTGATTAGATGATCAGTTATACAAAAAATAACTTTTTAGATGATCAGTTATACAAAAAATAACTTTTTAGATTTTTATATTCAACAGCATAGCCATTTAAAGGATCATTTAAGAAGCACGTTGTACTGTAGGATAAATCAGATAAACCTACAAACCACATTGCTTTATGTATGTTGTTTAATAAACAGGTATGTATATGTCATTTGATAAACAGGTATTTATTTTTAACAGATCCAAAGAGAAAAAGGTGGGGGACGCCCTGGAGTTTTGGATCTATTCAAAAGGTTGATTTGAAAGGTTGATTTTGAAATGTGGTGGTTCTATATTTTTAAAACACGACTGACCCTGACTATAGACTGGACTTATTTTGAGAACATGAACCACATATGTCTGTCTATACAGCTGTATGTCTGTCTATATGTATATGTGTATGTGTGTCTATATGTATGTATGTCTGTCTGTACGTATATGTCTGTCTATGTCTGTATGTATGTTTGACTTTTTCTACAGACTATGAAAAAGGTAAAGTATTTTAGGTGAGTATAAAACGTCTCCGTCTCCTGCTACTCATTTTGATGATCATGCTAATTAAGAATAACTTACTAATTAAAATAACCTCAAATCAGAGTGAGTGATTACTCATTTTCACTGAAGAATGAAATCATTTGTTGTTGTGTTGTTTTTGCCATTAAATACAAATGTTTTAGATAGTAAGAATGGAATTTTATTTTATGTTTAAAGAAACAATTATTATTATAGCCAATTACAGAATTTAGTTTAAGTTAAGTTAAGGAGTTACCCACAGTTTGACCTTCCCCAGACCACAAATGGCTCATGGGATCCGAAGGCCTTAGTTTATTTGACAAATTGCAAGTTTTTTGGTGTCCAGTTCTCCTCTCAAAAAGACTACAGGTTTCCGGAACTCCTTCAGGGGGAGTTGCCAGTGATGCCAGTGAATCCCGCCTTGACTCGAGGTCCTGCTAGGGACGGCTGCAAACGAGGGTGGACGAGACCCCTACAGGTGGAGGAAAGGACACGTCATCTTCTCGAGAGAAAAAGCAGCAGCTGTTACATCTGAGTGACCGGTGCTCCCCTGAAGGAGAAGTTTGGAACGATCGCTGAGCCGGATTTTGAGATGGATCTGGTCAGAGCAAAGCTCCCCACTTTGTCGAGACATGTCCACACACAATTCATGGTTGCTACCTGCTACTGTGCCCGCAATTCATGCCTGAATGGACTAAACACCCAGGAACAGACAGCTGGACAAGACAAGATTACATGAAACCGTTGTCTGAAGACTGAAGCCATCAAACTGCCTGATGCCCTCCACCCACAAGGCGCACAAAAAGCTCTCCCCAAAGAAAAAGAATGAACTTTGACAAAAACCCAAGAAGAAAAAGACCCGCACAGAAACTCACAGAAGAAAAAGACTTGAACAAAAAGCCCGCCCCAAGGAGAAAAAGACCCGCACGGAAACTCACAGAAGGAAAAGACTTGAACAAAAGCCCCCCCCCCCAGAATCACATGAACTTATTTCACAGACAAAAGCTTTCCCCAAGCAGAACTGGACTGATCTCATAAGCAAAAGCTTGCCCAACAATGAAAAACTGGACTTATTCCACACACAAAGAATCCCCCCCCCCCGGATGAGGTGGACTTGTGCCCAAAGGAAAGACACTGAACTTACCCTCCCACACCAGAAAAAGATGGATGCTGTGAAGAAGAATGGTTGATCTATTTCATTTTTTGAGTTCAAATCGGTTGTTTTTACTTTCCTGGGCAATAGTTGATATCAAAGAAGTTTCAAACTTATTTTATTTTTGTGCCCATAAAGGGCTATTTTGTTGTGTGTTTGAGAATTATTTCCCACATCTTTGAAAGTGTATAAGTTCCATTTAATTGTTTGACACAACAAATTAGATTGGTTCTTTTTTGGTTAAAACAAATTAGATTGGTTCTTTGGTTAAAACAAATTAGATTGGTTCTTTTTATTTTAAAACAAATTAAATAGCTTATTTCTTTTATTTGTTTAACACAAATAGATTAGTTCCTTTATATATATATATGTTTCTTCTCAAAAGTTCTATTTCTTTGGAAAAACTTGGTTTTTGTGGGTAAATAGACTAATTCATGCTAGATATATTGTTCCTTTTAAAAACTTTGACATAAACCATGAAAAGAGACCATACTCATTGCAAAATTCTCCTCAAAAACTTTATTTCTCTCAAACATTGAAATAAGTCATGAAATATGACAGAGTTCTCCAAAACTTTATTTCTCTCAAACATTGAAATAAGTCATGAAATATGACAAACAGAGTTCTCCAAAACTTTATAATCTCTCAAACCATCCTAAAAAGGTGACCCTGCGCTGTTAGGGCGTTACTGTGGGGGCACGGGACGGTGGTGTGAGTTTTTTCCTCTAATTAGAAATTCGGCCTCAGAGGTTGTTTTCCGCACCGCTCACCTGATTGATAATGATCAGTTTATATATGATAAAGAGGATGAAATGATGGAGATGTTCAATATTTATCATCTAAAACTAATTACTCTGACCCAATAATTATAACCCAGCTCACTTATATCAAATATTCTCTGTTCCCTTTAAACACTTATATTTGATAGTACAAACATGTTGTTTGCTTTGCTCCTTGATACAGAAGAGACAGTCTTCTAGCCTTGACAATCTTTGGATTAGATGTTCTTGTTTGATCAGAACCATGACTTGTTTGTTTTATCTGTAAGACGTCAGAGCTGTCAAAACTCCACCTCCTTCTTGTTTAAATAGCTTGTCATGTCCAGTACAATTCGGAATTGTGCAGGACAATGTATTTGAGACCAAAACTAAGTTTCAAAAGACATTAAAAGCCATTCCCCTTTGCAAAGTTGTTTGTCTGATTTAACACTGTTCTCTTGTTTATCTTTGTGTGGTTTTTATTAAGGTAAAAGGGGTTTAAAATCCCCATCAATGAAGATTCTAAACCGATTTGTAATCAGCTTTTTTGTTTATTAAAACAGTTTTATTTACTATGATATTCAAGATTAACGCTGAATTTTGTAATATATTAACAAGCTTTGATACTCCCGTTTGAACTTTTCACCAGAGAGTGAGCAGGCTGTTTTAAAATAATAATAATAATAAATACTTTAGAGGACAGTATGGACATGTCACTGTGCTCCCACCCTGATTCATCCAAAGACGAAGTCTGTTTCCCTTAAGAGACAGGGAGACAAAACACCCGTCGTCATCTTTTGTTGTGAGCTGCACAAAATGTCCGACTGAAAATAACTCCATCCCCAGAGCAGTTTATTTATAATTGTGAGGTAATTGTGCGTGTTGCACATGTGACTCTGCTGTTCTTCCCTTTGTGAAGTAACTGACACCGTGACGGGCCCATGTTTGGTAAGGTGGTTTGTTTCATGTGCTAACATGCTAAAAGCTTGTTGCAAACGATTGCTTCAAACCTGTGATACTTTTAAAAATAGAGATGGGTGTTGCTGATCTGGTAGACGCCATGACTTTTTTATCCACTACCAGATAAAATGTTCAACCAAATGATGTCTTTTGATAGGGTTGTTGAAAGGTGGACGTATTGTGGTATAGTCTCTGTCCGTACAGACTTAAACTTTCTCTTATGTTGGAAGCTCCAAAAATACAAGTGCTGGTCATAAAATCAGAATATCATGAAAAAGTTGATTTATTTCAGTAATTCCATTCAAAAAGTGAAACTTGTATATTATATTCATTCGTTACACACAGACTGATATATTTCAAATTTTTATTTCTTTTAATGTTGATGATTGTAACGGACAACTAATGAAAACCTCAAATTCAGTATTTCAGAAAATTGGAATATTGTGAAAAGTTCAGTATTGAAGACACCTGTCAAATCAGCTAATTAACACAAAACACCTGCAAATGTCTTTAAATGGTCTGTCAGTCTAGGTCTGTAGGCTACACAATCATGGGGAAGACTGCTGACTTGACAGTTGTCCAAAAGACGACCATTGACACCTTGCACAAGGACGGCAAGACACAAAAGGTCATTGCTAGAGCCTGGCTGTTCACAGAGCTCTGTGTCCAAGCACATTAATAGAGAGGCGAAGGGAAGGAAAAGATGTGGTAGAACAATGTGTACAAGCAATAAGGATAACCTCACCCTGGAGAGGATTGTGAAACAAACCCATTCCAAAATGTGGGGTAGATTCACAAAGAGTGGACTGCAGATGGAGTCAGTGCTTCAAGAACCACCACGCACAGTCGTATGCAAGACATGGGTTTCAGCTGTCACATTCTTTGTGTCAAGCCCCTGTTGAACAAGAGACAGTGTCAGAAGCGTCTCGCCTGGGCTAAACACTAACCCCCAATTTACACTACATGCGTTCCGGCTCCGGTCCGCTCCGGTCCGACCTCCGCAGCAAATACGCACCCATTATAATCAATGAGAGCGTTTACACTGGCTCCGCACGGCGGTGGCGAGCGGACGGCAGTCCGTCAAAATTAGAAACCATCCTATTTCTGCCGGACGCCGGAGCTGTGCCGGAGTCAACTTCTAAAGATTACGTCGCACCAACAGGAAAAGGAACGAGCACAACATCCGTATTTACAAAATAAAATCACCACGGGCGGACTAATCCTAGCTCTATACGGATTTATTTGTACAAAAATGCTGTCAAACTATCATTTATGACTACGCCTACAAACGCAATACAAGAAATAAATAAATTATAAAGTATTTTATTCTGAAATGTAATAGATCACGTCCTGTCGCTCAAACCATGTCCTGTCGCTCATATCTCAATGCAAAAAACAATCAAACAGCGAGGCAGTCTCTACTGTTGTTCTCCTTCTTCCACCGAATGAATTGTTTTGTTCTGACTTCATTATTTATCACTTGATTTATCGCGCGATCTCGCAATTCCCGCGCATGCGTCTCGGAGCGGCGCATCCAGGCGGACCGGAGCGGAGCGGAGGTAGTGTAAACTGGACTTGAAACGCTCAGCTGCGACCTGCGGAGCGGAGCGGGGCGGAGCCGGAACGCATGTAGTGTAAATTTGGCGTAAAAGGACTGGATTGTTGCTGAGTGGTCTAAAGTTATGTTTTCTGACTAAAGTAAGTTTTGCATTTTCTATGGAAATCAAGGTCCCAGAGTCTGGAGGAAGAGGAGAGGCAGAGAATCCACGTTGCTTGAGGTCCAGTGGTGCCATGTCATCTGCTGGTGTTGGTCCACTGTGTTTTCTGAGATCCAAGGTCAACGCAGTCATCTACCTGGAAGTTTCAGAGCACTTCATGCTTCCTGCTGCTGACCAACTTTATGGAGATGCAGATTTCATTTTCCAACAGGACTTGGCCCCTGCACACAGTGCCAAAGCTACCAGTACCTGGTTTAATGACCATGGTATCCCTGTTCTTAAGTGGCTAGCAAACTCACCTGACCTTAACCCCATAGAAAATCTACGAGGTATCGTGAAGAGGAAGATGTGATACACCAGACACAACAATTCAGAAGAACTGAAGGTCACTGTCAGAGCAGCCTGGGCTCTCAGAACATCTGAGCAGTACCACAGACTGATTGACTCCATGCCATGTTGCATTGCTGCAGTAATCCAGGCACAAGGAGCAACAACTAAGTATTGATGCTGTACATGCTCATACTTTTCATGTTCATACTTTTCATGTTCATACTTTAAAGTTGTCCAACATTTCTAAAAATCATTTTTAATTGGTCTTCAGTAATATTCTAATTTTCTGAGATACTGAATTTGGGATTTTCATTAGTTGTCAATTATAATCAACATTAAAAGAAATAAACATTTGAAATATATCAGTCTGTGTGTAATGAATGACTATAATATACAAGTTTCACTTTTGAATGGAATTACTGAAATAAATCAACTTTTTCATGATATTCTAATTTTATCACCAGCACCTGTAGTGCCGCAGACCAACCTTTCTGTCTTTATTGGCGGATCAGAGGATTCAGCGAGAGCTGAACGGCGCTACAAGAAATGTGTGAATTTACCATGAGAAATAGAAGATGATGGCGCAGCATGGCTTCACCCGGACCTTTAAGCAGTGCCGAGATAAGCTATAGAAACTGAAGTCAGGTTACACTTATGATCCCACCCACAGAGCGGGGAAACAAGTCACAGTGAAAATTCACCCACACCCGAGAAGAACTGATAAGACGAGAACTGTACTTATCAACGGAAAAGTGTCTCTTATGACTTTACCATGCTTAGTGGTACCAACAGATCTTTTTCAACTATAACTTTAGCTCTTTCTCTTTTTCAATCTGTGTCAGGTCTCCAGCAGGACGCCAAGACAAAGATCCGTGTGGAGCCTGGTTTGTTTGAATGGACCAAATGGGTTTCAGGCACGTGTTTACCCACCTGGATTCCACCAGTTGAGCTGGCGGTCGCTAACCTGAGCGTGGACACAACTTACAGGTGCACAGTGTTGCTAACGCTGCTGCAGTTAATCCATGAAGCTGTGACATGATTTAATTCCCTGTAATGATCTTTTCACCCCCAGACCTCATTTTCCTGTGAGTAAGCTGACCGTGTCAGAGTCCTACGACACCTACATCAGCAGGAGCTTCCAAGTCACCCGAGAGATTCTAACGGAGTGCAAAATGGGTAAAGTAGAACTAAACGAGTATGCAAGGTTCACAGGAAAATTTCCAGAGTAAAATTTACCCAATTTGAATAAAATTTTACTCTAAAAAATACAACATTTGGTCCCAGTCTAAATAGAGTAAAATTTACTCTCATGGAAGAGTTGAAATTACAGAGTAAAATCTGCTCTATTTAGTGCAAAATTTTTAATCAATGCCAAGAGACTTTACTCCAAGTTGATTAAAAAATAAATTACTCTACCGTCTTTTTACTCCAAGTTGATTAAAAGTAAAATTACTCTACCGTATTTTTACTCAAAGTTGATTAAAAGAAAAAATACTCTGCAGTATTTTTACTCCAAGTGGAATATAATTTATTCTACATAGAATTACATTTTCTTCTAAGTAGAGATAACTTTTACTCTGACTGAAAAGGAATTTTACACAAAATAGAATTAAAATTTATTCCATATAGTGTCAAACTGTGCTCTTAATAGTATAAAATTTTATTCCTAATTTAATTGAAATGTATTCCATATTGTGCATTTAAACATTAAATTGTAAAATAGAACCAAATTTAGCTTTATTTCACTCACAATGCTATTGTTTTACAGCTATTATACACTGCTAAGTTTGTAAGAGTACAATGAATAGACCAGAAATCAGTATTTCAGCCATTTTTATTGTTCACAGGAATGGAACAATATAAACATTTGCATCTTCATAATAATATAATAATAATGAATTCCATTTATAATGCACTTTTCATTAATAAAAATCTCAAAGTGCTATAAAAATCTCAAAGTGCCTGTATGACACCTGTAAATCAAAAGCTCTGGAACAGAAAAGCTCTTCTACGTAAATAACACGAGGTCCGTCTCCTTTACACAAAACTTGAAAAGCACTGAAATGCTCAGACACACTGTTTGCAGTGCAAATGTAACAAACAGTAACCTCTCATCTTTCACAACATTGTAGATCTTATGGAAAACTGGCATTTCACAATAAACTTATTTACAAACAACTAAATCACGATACATATTTCCATGGTGTTTGGCCCATTTAACATTTAATACCTGGTGTTGATTGGTAACTGAAAAGTCTCTACTATCTCACAGCCCTCTCATGTGCTTTATTGAGATGCTTTCTGAACCCAGAAAATGTGCCATAAACTTGAGCACAACCTGCCTGACCACATTTAAGACGAAGTGTCTTACCAGAGCAAAGTCCATGGATCACTTTAAGTGCTTGGTCAGAGAATTAGCATTTGTCTGGTACTTCTTACAAATGAAACAGAACATTCCAACTCAACTGCATATTGAAACAATCGTAGCAAAACCACTAACGCAGCATCTGAGCCCTCAAATCTGTAACCCTAGGATTCACTTTGGTTGTCTCAACATCTATCTCGTAAATGGCGGTCTGCAGAAAGCTGTACACATTGACCAGATCATGGTCATATGAAGTGCTGAACACAAAGTGAGCTTTAAAAAGTTCATCAAAAAAGGCAAGTGATTTGCAAGGTATGGCAGGTTTGTCAATCACAAGGAAGTACAGTACAGTACTTGTGAATTACGCTCCTCTGAGTCCTTACTGCAAGCAGGTATGGTTGACAGCTTTATGCGATGCCATCAAGGTTCCCCTGGATGCTGGTTCCCATCTGAAGTACTTGTGAATCACGCTCCTCTGAGTCCTTATACGCTCCTCTGAGTCCTTACTGCAAGCAGGTATGGTTGACAGCTTACTGCGATGCCATCAAGGTTCCCTTGGATGCTGGTTCCCGTCTGCGGCAAAAACAGATAAGAATTAAAACGTGATTAGTCTTGGGTCCTTACCCAAGTGGAGGAGTTTAAGTATCTCGGGATCTTGTTCACGAATGAGGGAAAACTGGAGCGTGAGATCGATAGGCGGATAGGTGCAGCGTCCGCAGTGAAGCGGGCGCTGTACCGGTCTGTCGTGGTGAAGAGAGAGCTGAGTCAAAAGGCAAAGCTCTCAATTTACCGATCGATCTACGTTCCCACCCTCATCTATGGTCATGAGCTTTGGGTTATGACCGAAAGAACAAGATCTCGGATACAAGCGGCTGAAATGAGTTTTCTCCGCAGGGTGGCTGGACTCTCCCTTAGAGATAGGGTGAGAAGCTCAGTCATCCGGGAGGGACTCGGAGTAGAGCCGCTGCTTCTCCACATCGAGAGGAGCCAGTTGAGGTGGCTCGGGCATCTGGTTAGGATGCCTCCTGGACGCCTCCCTGGTGAGGTGTTCCGGGCATGTCCCACCGGGAGGAGACCCAGAGGAAGACCCAGGATACGCTGGAGGGACTATGTTTCTCGGCTGGCCTGGGAACGCCTTGGGATTCCCCCAGAGGAGCTGCTCCAAGTGGCTGGGGAGAGGGAAGTCTGGGCCTCCCTACTTAGGCTGCTACCCCCGCGACCCGACCAAGGATAAGCGGAAGAAAATGGATGGATGGATGGATAGTCTTGGGTTTCTAAGGAGACGGGGTTCTTATAGATAAGGCAAATTAATTATGAAGACCTCTTTAATGTCACTTGAAATTAAATTTAAAACCAACTTCACAAGAAATACAAACAAATAAAAAGTGAAGAATAGATAACTTACTTTCCGTCCTTTAAGTCGCTCCGCCCTATATGTGGCAGTTTAAAAAAAAAACTAATTTTCATGTCCTGCGACTTATGGGGCGAAGAGACATATTTATGGATTTTTTACCATATTTTTAGACCAATTTTTGGCTCAGATTTGACCGTTTCCATTCATTCTGACGAAAAAAAAATGTAGCAGTACCACTTTCAGCCGCTAGGGTCCACCAACCGTTCCCAGCTCATGTGTCCGACTGAAGACTCAATGGTCGGACTCACTCTGTCGCAGCACGGCCTCCTGCTCTCTGAAGCTCTGAACTACTTTTACCTCAGTTTGACTGTTAGTAAAATAGCTCATGAACCACAAGACAGATTTTGATTAAACTTACAGAAAGTAATCACTAGATGGACATTTACAACTGATTAGCTGTAGGAGATGTTTGAGCAAAAATCTGATTTATTTATAATTTATTTTCACAGGGTGCGCGACCGTTTGGAAAAGCGTCAAAACGAAACAATTTAAATCCAGCAGATTTGACCATTGCGTGAATTCATTAAGGAAAGGTTAAGCTCAGAAACACTTACTATAATGTCAGCAAACAAATATATTTTTTAGGTGTTTATCTTGTTAAATTTTAAAGAAATGAAGCGTATCCGCTCGTTGCGCATGCACGCTTCGCAGCACCGACGTTGCAAAACTTATTTTTTTTTAATTCAGCTTATTTGACCATTACGTGCATTTATTAAGGAAAAGTTCAGCTCAGACACATCTTTGCTATAATTTTCAGCAAACAAATAATTGTTTTTAAGAGTTAATCTTGTTAAAGTCCTACCGTGCACGCTCCTGTGGCCATTTGCAGTGATGCGTGACATACGCGACGCGTCAGCGGTGACGCATAATAGATGCAATGTATACGGAGGTGTGACACGTTTATGGATTTTTCCACTTTATTGGACATACCGTACTTTCAGCCCTATATGTCGCATTAGTCCAATTATAGTCAATAAAGTGGAAAAATCCATAAACGTTTCGCACCTCAATATACGTCGCATCTATTATGCGTAACCGCTGACGCGTTGCGTATGTCACGCGTCACTGCAAATGGCCACAGGAGCGTGGCCATTTGCAGTGACGCGTGACATACGCAACGCGTGCACGATAGGGCTTTAACAATTTTAACACTTAAAAACAATTTTGTTTGCTGAAAATTATCGCAAAAGATGTGTCTGAGCTGAACTTTTCCTTAATAAATGCACGTACAGTAATGGTCAAATCAGCTGAATTTTTAAAAATAGTTTCGCTACGTCGGTGCCGCGAAGCATGCACGCGCAGCGAGCGGATACGCTTCATTTCTTTAAAATTTAACAAGATTAACACCTAAAAAATACATTTGTTTGCTGACATAGTAAAAGTGTTTCTGAGCTTAACCTTTCCTTAATGAATTCACGCAATGGTGAAATCAGCTGGATTTAAATTGTTTCGCTTGACGGTTTTCCAAACGGAAAATAAATTCTAAATAAATTTTAGCTCAAACATCTCCAAAAGCTAATCAGTTGTAAATGCCCATCTAGTGATTACTTTCTGTAAGTTTCATCAAAATCCGTCTAGTGGTTCTTGAGCTATTTTGCTAACTAACACTGAGGTAACAGTAGTTCAGAGCTCCAGAGAGCAGGAGGCCGTGCTGTGACAGACTAGCCGTGTTTCCATCAAGGTTTCTAGGTGCGCATTTTGAAGTATCGCAGCAGAAAAGCTTAATGGAAACGGCAAAATCCGTATTTACTTTCTCAAGTTCGCCAAAAAGTTTATACGCTCGCTTGAGGTGGTTTTTGGGATGTTCGAAAATGAGCAGATGCGCACAGCGACAGATGGAAACACATTTGCCGACTCGTGCTGCCGAAGCGAACATTCACGTCACGTGACTGATCAGCTGTTTCCGCTCCGGACAACATGTAACATCGCTAAAACTAGTTTGTATGACAGAATAAATACAACTCGACCGATAGCAACACGTACCTGAAATATTCTCTCCATTTTGACGAGATGTGTGGCCAGGTTCTGTTTTCAACTGCTACTTCCTGTTTACTGTAGACATGCGCAGTGCTCACGTCTGACGTAATGACGCTGACGTCTGACGTAATGACGCTGTGCGTGGCTTGGTAGATGCGCTTCAAGCCAGCAGATGGAAACACTTCTGCTTCGCATTAATTTGTATTTACATATTTGCGAGATTTCAAAAATTAGCTCAAAAATCGAAATGAAAATGGATGGAAACAAAGCTAGTGAGTCCGACCAGATTAGTCTGCTGTCCGACACATGAGCTGGGAACGGTCAGTGGACCCTAGCGGCTGAAAGTGGTACTGTTCCATTTTTTTCATCAGAATGAATGGAAACTGTCATATCTCTGCCAAAAATTGGTCTAAAAATATGTGAAAACATCCCTAAATATGTTGCTTCGCCGTATAAGTCGCAGGACATGAAAATTTGTTTTAAAAAAACCTCGACTTATAGGCCGGAAATACGGTAGTTTTGATCAACATATATGTTCCCTTTACTGTAACCTTACCTTTACAAACTTCACAAGCTGTTCACTGGCTTTTCTGGCTGAGTTTTCCTGGTCTCTTGCGGCCATGAGGTGACGTGGCAGGAGGTGCACAAGGATCAAAATAATATGTCACTGTCCCATCCTGGAAGAAAAAGTAATATTGTCAATTGTATTTTTTAGATAATATTGTCAGGATTTTCAGACAGGACAGAAACAGGATTTTCAGACAGGACAGAAACGAACCCAATAATTGCAGGCAGTTGGTTGGCCTTCAAAACAGATTTATTTCTGTCGATCTCTGTATTTCACACGCACAGCTTGCAACCTACAGTACATAAAAATAATATATTTTTCATTTATCATATAAACATACTTATCAAAGTGAATAAAATTTAAGATAAACGGTTGAATCCATCATGGGGAAGAAGCACTGGGTGGCTAACAACTATCCTTATGGGCTCTTTACTTGAATTTACTCAATTACCACAACTAAAACGAAAAAAATATATATATCAGCTCCATACAACTCGATGTAAACAGGGTTTATGGACAAAATAGTCAATCAAAAATGTTTTACTGACAACTTACACAGTTTGCATACAAAGCACAAGTTTAATCCTGCTTTTAGCGCTGCTCTACAATAAAGAAAAGTTACTAGCATCCACCTGCTTCGAGTGTACAGCTAGCTAATCTTTTAAACTCCGTTCCTCAGTTTAAAAATAGCGACAGCCTTGACTTGTGAAAATAAAAAATGGACGTAGCATTGTACAACAATGATACGCTGCTCTACAGTAAAGAAAAGTACTAGGCCTCCCGCGCCATTTAGCAGAACAATGGCTACATGCTTCGATTATACAGCTAGCTCCTCTGTTAAACTCCATTCCTCAGTTTAAAAATAGCGACAGCCTTGACTTGTGAAAATAGAAAAATAGACGTAGAATGTACAAAACTGATGCTTACGTTGTTGTAAACGGCTAAATTAAGTTAGCTGAAGCACACACTAGTTAGCTAATAGTTAGCTAGTGGCTAACTAGCACACACTAGTTAGCCAACCATGTTGCACCCCTCTTTGCTCCCACGGCCAAACAGCAGCACATCATCTTTCCACAAGAGATAATAAGTCTAAATAATTTTAAAAATCATAAAACCCCACGTACAATTTATCTACGAACCATCTGGGGACTTACCTGACTCACAGCTAAATGTCTCCTCACTGTCCACTGCGGTATGACAAGATGGTGGAAGAAACGAAACTTAAAGGTGGTGGAAGAAACGAAACTTAAGGAAATTCAGTGGGCGTGTTCTTGTTTCACTCCGATATGATTTGCTCAGTTTTTTTGCACCGACTCTATTGACCAATTGAAACAATTTCTCTCTATAATGTGTAAAAATTTATCTTTTAGATGAAAATAATGTTTACTACGAAAAAATTACTCTCCTAATTTTCCTGTGTTTCAGCTTAGCCAAACCCAAAATATTTGAAACATTTATAATCAAAAACAGCTTTCTTATTGAAATGTTTAAAAATGTATAGATTTTTGTTAAAGGGATCTCTGACTACTTGCACCTATTGGCCTTAATGCGTTATTTCTCTATTGTACTAAAAGTTGTTGTTTGTGACACATGAAACCTCCTAATCACTTTTTGTGTGTGTGTGTGTTTATTACATTTTTCACCCAAGGACTTAAACATTGTTTTACTAGTGCAATGTATTCTGGGGCAATGATGTACATCGGTTGTAGTGGAGACTAAAACACAAGGCTTAAATTTTATAATGTGGCAATACAAGTTTACAAGATGGCCGCGCTCAGACCGGCTGCAGCTCAACGGGCTCCTGGTTCATCCCTAGTTTTTAGCAATTTTAATAGTGTTTTTGTACCTGACTCTGCGCGTTTTTTGCGGGTGAATTATAGCCGAACTGAACTGTTAAGAATCGGAACGGATTTACCACAGGGCACAACTGATATCAGCAATGAACTCAAATCAGAGCTCGGCAGAATGGAGCTTTCAAGGACATCTTTCTGGAAGCAGATGCGTTCCGGTTCACGCTCCAGGGGAAAGAAAAGGAAGCGGTGCTCCCGAGGTCAGAAGCGGGGCTGCCGAGCAGGAATTATGGCGAGACTACGGGCAGACGCTAAAACCGGGAGACCCCCGATGCCGGCTCTTTTTCTGTCCAACGTCCGCTTGCTGGACAACAAAACGGATCTGCTCCGTCTGAGAGTAACAACGTCGGAGGAAATGAGGAGGTGCTCTGTGCTCTGCCTCACGGAAACGTGGATCTCTAAGGATACACCGGACTCTGTTTATGAGCTGGATGACAGACTCTTTTTCAGAACGGACCGGTGCACCGAGACTACAGGAAAAACACGAGGCGGCGGTGTTTGCGTTTACGTGCACAAGGATTGGTGCTTGAACTGTGCTGTCATCAAAAGGCTCTGCTCAGCTGCTGTGGAGCTGATCACAGTAAGGTGCCGTCCTCATTATTTACCCCGTGACTACTCAGTGATCCTTATCACTGTTATTTACATAGCGCCTGATGCTAATGCTAATGTCGCCCAGAGAGAAATTCATGACTTACTCAGCTTGCTGCAGTGTAAATATCCAGAGGGGCTCTTCATTGTTTTAGGTGACTTCAATCACGTGGATTTAAAGGTCTCCCTCCCAACCTTCAATCAGCACGTTTCCACAGCAACAAGAGGAAATAAAACGCTTGACCAAGTCTACACGAATGTGAAGGGGGCGTACACGACAAAGCCACGCCCACCGCTCTGGGCTTCTGACCACTCCTCTTTGATCTTGGTCCCAGGACAGCTTCCCCCACTCAGACGCTTTAAGCCGGAACAAAGAGAGATAAAAGTTTGGCTTCAAGGTAGCACCCCCATGCTGAGAGACTGTTTTGAAAATACAAACTGGTCTGTCTTCAGGGAGGCAGCTACTGATGGGAGCTCAGTGGATCTGGAACTTTATGCTTCCTCAGTTCTGGGTTATATTAGCACATGCTCTGAAAATGTATCCATAAAAAAACATGTTAAATTTTACCCCAACACAAAACCCTGGTTAAATAAAGAGGTCCGCACCCTGCTGGCAGCCAGGAACACTGCCTTCAAGTCTGGAAACACAGAGGAACTGAGAAAGAGCAGGAAAGAACTGGTTGCTGGCATTAAGAAGGCCAAGGCCACATATGCACAGAGGATCGAGGGACAGTTCACCTCACAAGACCCACGGAGCATGTGGAAGGGCATCAAATGCATAACAGATTACAAAGGCAAGAGCAAACAATGCCCCAAGGACCCATCTCTGCCTGATGCCCTCAATAAGTTTTATGCACGTTTTGAAGACCCAAACAGACCAGCTAGCACCAGACTCACCTCATCACCAGATGAAGAGCATCTCAGAGTGACCGCAGCAGAAGTGAGAGGCAGTCTCAGAAGGATCAACCCTCATAAAGCAACCGGACCAGACAACATCCCAGGGAAAGTTCTGAAGGAATGTGCGGACCAGCTCTGTGAGGTGCTGGCTGACATCTTCACCACCTCACTTGCACTGGAGTCAGTTCCCACCTGCCTGAAGACCGCCACCATCATCCCAGTTCCAAAGAGCTCCACAGTGACTGGTCTGAATGACTATAGACCGGTGGCCCTCACCCCGATAGTCGCTAAATGTTTTGAGAAACTGGTCATGTCCCACATCAAGACAACCGTCAACATCAACGAGGATCCTCATCAGTATGCATACCGCGAGAACCGATCAACAGAGGACGCCATCTCCTCTGTGGTCCACACTGCTCTCACCCACCTGGATCAGAAGGACTCATACGTGCGCATGCTCTTTGTGGACTTCACATCTGCCTTCAACACCATGATCCCCCAAACTCTGATAGACAAACTATCCACACTTGGATTAAGCCCCTCCGTTTGTAACTGGGTCTTAGACTTCTTAACCCTTTAACACCGCAGGTAACGCCGACGATACTTTTTCCACACGTTTTCCCAAGCTATTTTTAGATTACCGTAACTCTGCAACCGTTTGTGCTATCAGAAAAATTCAAACGTGTTTGAAAGAAAAAAAAGTGCGCTTTTAGGCTCTTTTTGCTGGTATTACGGTAATCACCCTCCCACAGCTGCAAGCGCCCTGGAAAGCGAGTCTTTTGTCTTCAGCACGAACAGAGTGCAGCGTGAGCAGGAAAAACATGAGCAGCAGAGCAGAGATTCAGATAAAACTGTCAAATCAAGTAATAAAAAGACAATAAGGAGATTCCTGGATGATTTGAATTTGGAGAAGTTTCTTTTTGTTCTTCTGAAGAAAAAGCTGAAAAAACATTTGATCTAACAATCTAATAACTTTTTGAATTTTATTTCTGAATGAATGAGGGCTGTTATTTGGTGGATAATTGTTTTATACTGGGTACATATAATAGGATATAGTTTTATTTTATTTTTTATATTTTATTTTGTTTTTGGAATAGTATATCAAGTCTATAACATATAATATTCATCAGTTTGTACTTTGTTTGTGTAGAAGATAATGAGAAATGTAGGGAGGGGAAATTCGCCTGTAAATAATTTGAATTGTTAGTCTGTTTCTTATTTGTAAAAATAAGTGAGAATAAAAAAAACATTGTAAATATGTTCTATAGTGTTGAAATTGTTAATTTGTGATGCAAAATCTGTACTCATGTTCAAATGCAGTGTTTTATTTGCATAAAATCTCTAAAATCTAATTTCGCTTATTGTTTTTTCTTGATGTTAAACAGTTTTAATAGTTGTTTTTTAACAAGTATAATGTAAAATAATGCCAGATATTGAAAGATCTAAATATTCTGAACAAATGTGCTGAAGCACTTGTCCATAGAACATTTTCTTCATATTTTCTAGTGAAAAACAAGTAAAAAATGCCAGGCGGAAATTTGAGGCTTAACAAACAGACCACAGTCCGTGAAGATCCACAACTTCTCCTCCTCCACTATTACCCTCAGCACTGGCTCTCCTCAAGGATGTGTGTTGAGCCCTCTCCTGTTCACTCTGCTCACATATGATTGTACAGCCACACATCCAGGCTGTCATATTGTTAAGTTTGCAGATGATACAGCGGTGGTGGGATGCATCACAATGATGAGTCCAGCTACAGACAGGAGGTGGAACACCTGGAGAGCTGGTGCAAAGAGAATAATCTTCACATGAATGTGAAGAAGACAAAGATGATTGTGGACTTCAGAAGGAACATACACACCCACACCCCACTGAACATAAGTGGATCTGCAGTGGAAGTGGTCTCCAGCTACATCAAAAAGGCGTTCAATTCAAGATCAACTGGACTTTAATTGAATTGAATTGAACGCCTTTTTGATTTATCATGCCCTGGACGACTGAGAATCTTCACCAGCATATGTCTCCAGCTACAAATACTTGGGTGTACACTTGAATGATAACCTCAGCTGGAGCAACAACACCACCAGCCTGATCAAGAAAGGTCATCAGAGACTCTACTTCCTCAGACGGCTGAGACGTGCTGGTCTGAGCAGCCCAGTTCTCACCTCGTTCTACAGGTGTGCAGTGGAGAGCGTCCTGTGCTCCAGCATCAACGTGTGGCATGGAGGCTGCACAGTTGCAGAGAGGAAAGCTCTACAGAGAGTGGTGAAGGCTGCACAGAAGTCTGTTGGAGTCAGTCTCCCCACCATCACTGACATTTACACTGATGGGGATTTTAAACCCCTGTTACCTTAATAAAAACCACACAAAGATAAACAAGAGAACAGTGTTAAATCAGACAAACAACTTTGCAAAGGGGAAGGGCTTTTAATGTCTTTTGAGACTTAGTTTGGTCTCAAATACATTGTCCTGCACAATTCCGAATTGTACTGGACATGACAAGCTATTTAAACAAGAGGTAGGTGGAGTTTTGACAAGCTCTGACGTCTTACAGATAAAACAAACAAGTCATGGTTCTGATCAAACAAGAACATCTAATCAAACATTGTCAAGGCTATAAGACTGTCTTTTCTGTATCAAAGGCAAAAGCAAACAACATGTTTGTACTATCAAATATAAGTGTTTAAAGGGAACAGAGAATATTTGATATAAGTGAGCTGGGTTATAATTATTGGGTCAGAGTAATTAGTTTTAGATGATAAATATTGAACATCTCCATCATCCCATCCTTTTTTATCATATATAAACTGATCATTATCAATCAGGTGAGTGGTATGGAAAACAACCCCTGAGGCCGAATTTCTAATTAGAGGCAAAAACTCACACCACCGTCCCGTGCCTCCACAGTAACGCCCTGAAAAAAACTCAGGATCACCTTTTTAGGATGGTTTGAGAGATTATAAAGTTTTGGAGAACTCTGTTGATTGTCATATTTCATGACTTATTTCAATGTTTGAGAGAAATAAATATTTGAGGAGAATTTTGCAGTGAGTATGGTCTCACCTCATGGCTTATGTCAAAAGTTTTAAAAGGAATAATATATTTAGCAGGGATCAGTCTATTTACCCACAAAAAACCAAGTTTTTCCAAAGAAATAGAACTTTTGAGAAGAAACATATATATATAAAAAGAACTAATCTATTTGTGTTAAACAAATAAAAGAAATAAGCTATTTAATTTGTTTAAAAATAAAAAGAACCAATCTAATTTGTCTTAACCAAAGAACCAATCTAATTTGTTTTAACCAAAAAAGAACCAATCTAATTTGATTTAACCAAAGAACCAATCTAATTTGTCTTAAACAATTAAATAGAACTCATACACTTTCAAAGATGTGGGAAATAATTCTCAAACACACAAAAAAAATAGCCCTTTATGGGCACAAAAATAAAATAAACTTTCAGTTGGTTTGAAACTTCTGTGATATCAACTAATGTCCAGGAAAGCGAAAACAACCGGTTTGAACTTAAAAAATGATCAAACATTCTTCTTCACGCAGCATCCATCTTTTTCTGGTGTAGGAGGGTAAGTTCAGTGTCTTTCCTGGGGAGGGAGTGTCCCGTTGTCAGAACACGTTCTTTCTGTTCCTTGGGGATTTGTTTGTGGCAGAAATTGTTGGGCACAAGTCCATTTCATCTGGGGGGGAAAGTTTTTGTGTGTGGAATAAGTCCAGTTTTTCTGCGGGAAAGCTTTTGCTTACGAGATCAGTCCAGTTCTGCTTGGGGGAAAGCTTTTGTCTGTGGAATAAGTTCATTTCATTCTGGGGGGGAGAAGAGTTTTTTTTTCTTCTGGGGGGGAGCTTTTGTTCAAGTCTTTTTCTTCTGTGAGTTTCTGTGCGGGTCTTTTTCTTCTTGGGGAGAGCTTTTTGTGCGGGTCTTTTTCTTCTTGGGGAGAGCTTTTTGTGCGCCTTGTGGGTGGAGGGCATCAGGCAGTTTGATCAATCAATCAATCAATCAATCCATTTTATTTATAAAGCACCCTTCATACTAAAAGCAGCTCAAAGTGCTTAGTCTATTCAGGCATGAATTGCGGGCACAGTAGCAGGTCGCAAACCTGAATTGTGTGTGGCATAGTGTAGTCAAGCCACATGTCTTGACAAAGTGGGGGAGCTTTGCTCTGACCAGATCCATCTCAAAATCTGGCTCAGCGATTGTTCCAAACTTCTTTTTCAGGGGAGCACCGATCACTCAGATGTAACAGCTGCTGCTTTTTCTCTCGAGAAGATGACGCGTCCTTTCCACCTCCTGTTGGGGTCCCGTTCACCCTCGTTTTCAGCCGTCCCTAGCAGGACCTCGTTTCAAGGCGGGATTCACTGGCATCACTGGCAACTCCTCCTGAAGGAGTTCCGGAAACCTGTAGTCTTTTGAGAGGAGAACTGGACACCAAAAAAAACTTGCAAATTGTTAAATAAAACTAAGGCCTTTGGATCCCATGAGCCATTTGTGGTCTGGGGAAGGTCAAACTGTGGGTAACTCCTTAGTGAGTCAAATCTGTTAACTTAAACTAAATTCTGTAATTGGCTATAATAATAATTGTTTCTTTAAACTTAAAATAAAATTCCATTCTTACTATCTAAAACATTTGTATTTAATGGCAAAAAACAACACAACAACAAATGATTTCATTCTTCAGTGAAAATGAGTAATCACTCACTTTGATTTGAGGTTAGTTTTCAATTAGTAAGTTATTCTTAATTAGCATGATCATCAAAGTGAGTAGCAGGAGACGGAGACGTTTTATACTCACCTAAAATACTTTACCTTTTTCATAGTCTGTAGAAAAAGTCTAAACATACATGCAGACATAGACAGACATATACGTACAGACAGACATACAGCCGTATAGACAGACATACAGCCATAAACATATATATATATAATATAGACATACAGCCAGACATACATATAGACATACATATAGACATACATATAGACATACAGCGCTGTAGTAATGAAGAATTTACAATACAAACATGTGGTTCATGTTCTCAAAATAAGTCCAGTCTATAGTCAGGGTCAGTCGTGTTTTAAAAATATAGAACCACCACATTTCAAAATCAACCTTTCAAATCAACCTTTTGAATAGATCCAAAACTCCAGGGCGTCCCCCATCTTTTTCTCTTTGGATCTGTTAAAAATAAATACCTGTTTATCAAATGACATATACAGTACCTGTTTATTAAACAACATATACCAAAGCAACGTGGTTTGTAGGGTTATCTGATTTATCCTACAGTACAACGTGCTTCTTAAATGATCCTTTAAATGGCTATGCTGTTGAATATAAAAATCTAAAAAGTTATTTTTTGTATAACTGATCATCTAATCAATGAATGAGCTGTTTCCTTTTATGAGCCTTCATTAATGTTATTAGTGATATATTCTTTATTATTATTAGTTATTTCTAGGAACACCTCCTAATATTCCCTTATTGCATTATTATATATCGCCACTGAGTGTCAGGCAGGCTCCCTCACTCACAGTCTTTAAGTCTTGATTAAAAACCCACTTTTATTCTTCCAACTTTAACATGATGTGATTTGTTTTGATCCTCTCTGTAATATACACTGTTCACTATATTAGCTAGTTTCTGTTGCTTTTTCTATATAATTTGTTTTCGTTTTTGTTTTGTTTTTCCTTCTGTTTCACTGTCTGCTTGGCTTGTTTCTATCGTACAGAACCTTGGTTGGCCCGCGTCAGCCTAAGTGCTCTATAAATAAAGTGGTATGGTATAAATAATCTAAGATCTCAAGCATAAAGCTATAAAAATTGTTCTAAAAATCTCTTAATCAATTCCTTTGTGGAAAACCAGACCAACCAAAATGCACTCACGTCAAGGACAATTGCTATCCTTCCTTCAGCTCCACAAAACATGGAATGTCTGTGGAGACACAATTTTAATCTGTAAAAAAAAATATAAACATTAACTTGTTTCAGGGTTATGAGCTGGGATTATCTCTGATTCATCACGGAGTTATAGGAAACGGAAAAATAAGTCGTCAGACCCACATAAGTACAATATAAACTACAAATTCTGTGGCCTTGCTTGTCTAGCAGGCCATATCATGAGAATGTGTTTCATTAAATAAAATTAATCGTAGCAGACTGCAGTTTTGAAACACGATACCAGGATTATTGACAGATCCTCACAGATCCATACGGGGGGCATGACCTTTTGCTGGGCAGTTGGTGTGGGTGACTTCAAGACCTGTTCTCTTTGTCTTTTTGGAGAACCTGTTCAGCTCCCTCTTGTCACAGCATCCAGTGAGATCTTTGTTTCTGGGCGAGATCCTTGCTCCTGGGTGAGATCGTTGTTCATCATCGATCCATCACACCCGGACCGCATATTCTGGCCATTTGTGTTTGATGACCGTGTTCTGACAGTTCTTTGTGAAAGTCTTTGTGGTGTCTTTTGTTCAGATAAAAGTCTAGTGCACAGCCCTCGTTCAGTGCCATAGTTTTTTAAGCCCCTCGAATGTTTATTTTGAGCAGGGTAGGCTGGGAGTCCAGTCATGGTGTTCTCGGTGAAGTCAGTGAGCCAGTTTCTGGATACGCCCTTAATATCAAATCTGATCCGATCCAATCAATAACCACAGCAGTTTGTGATTCAAAAATTCAGACGTTGCATGTGTTCTTTGACATGACCCTATCTTAATATATGTATCTGTGTTCTGCAAAGATTCGTGAGGTCCATCAGACTTACGTTTCCTGCTTCCACAAACACCGTGATGCCGCTTCTAAGAAAAAAATGAGAAAATAGAAAAATGTAAAAATCCTTAACAAACCAGGTTCAAAGTAATCATGTTATTTCTATAAGCATTCACCTTGAATAGAGTCACCTCTGCAAGTCTGGTTTGCACAATGGAATTTAAAATGTTCATTACATAAAAGTGAATTTTCAACAGAGGCATCCTTTTAATCTGATCTGCATAACAGATCTAAAATCATTAATTTACGTATGAGTAAAATTGTCAATTTAACCTGAAACTAGAAATTTTACCACTTTTCAGTGGTTTACTTATCAAAAGTTAAAGCATGGGCTGGATGATTTTGCCCTGTGGTTTCAAGTTTCAATGTTTACAAGTCCAATTCTCACTTATTATAAACTGAGATCCAAATTATGTCCTAAATAGAAAAGTATTGATTAAAATAAAAATGTGTATTCAGTCAAGGCGTGTCTGTGAGTGGTACTTCCCGTTTTAATATTCCATATTATTATTACTGTATACACAGCCCCAATCTGTTTGAATAAAAACAACCCTTCTTACTGCTGTCAAAGATTATGCATTGTATGGTCAAATGATATGTTATTCTAATTCCCGTTCAAATTTACCAGACCTCTTTTTGCCTCTAATGGTCATAATTTATGCGAAAACAACACCAAAATTAGGTTTTAACAGTGAAATGTGTCTTTCACTCCTGGCGAGTTGGCTGGATTCTTGTGCGTATTAAACCTACTTGCTGAAAAGTTACTTCTAATAAAGCATTTTTATTATTAATCATTTCAGTCACATTATATAACTCTTAAAAGGAAACAGCTCTTAAAATCCACTTAACTGTGAAATAGCTTTTTAAAATCGATAAAACATTTTTAATGTATGCAAAAATCGTTTTAAAATGATGAATTTAAACTGAGCGTTTCAACTTACAATCTGATCAAAAATCTATTTGACAAAAATATACATATTTTTTTGTATTCTTTATAAGTGTCAAAGTTTTATCAATTTAGTTAAACTTTTAAAAGACAGAATTTACTGGCAAGTCTAAAAATAAATTTCTGCTAAATTTGTCTAAGACTTGTTATCCTAAAATGCCTAAACTTAATTTTGATCTGATTATGGTTGTTAATTTAAATTAACAAGCTTATTATAAAAGTTTAAATAGTCAATAATTGTAATTCAATGCAGTATACCTGTAATACTTTCTCTACTTCCCATTTATTTTGCATTAAATCCAAATATATTCCGTGTTTTATCAACATCCTATGCGACTGCTATAAAAACATCCAGTTCCTCTCAACTTCACCTCGCCTTCCTCATCTTCCCTCTGACACTTCCACAAACCCTCTGTGGCCCCCTCTCTTTTTGGGGCCCGAACTTCCTTGTGCATCTTCTGTCTCGACTTCCTGTTTGCTCTCTCCTGCATCAACTTCCTCTTTACTTTCTTGATCACCTCATCTCTCTTAGCATGGTCAGCTGTTTAATTCTAAGTTTATTTTTCAATTCGTGCGCATCCTTTATGATTGTCTGTTGTTGTCGTTATCAATTGTTCTCATCACACTTCGTTTAAAATTCAGGTCTCTCCTGAGTCCCAGAGGCTCAATTGGTTTAATTTTGTATAAACATGCAAAATGAACTGATTGAGAATGAGCGGATGCAAAATGCATGTTTATTTTTTAGAGTAGACATGTTCTTCAAAATGTTTAGCATAATTTTGTTATTTATATGTAATACCATAATAAATGTATGTTCATACTGTTTAAAAAACGGTCTTAGTTTTACACAATGGGGTGGGTTGCCAGTTGGGCCCGTTTTGGGCTTCTTTTGTTTGCAGATCAGATAGATTGGTCCTTTTGGGGGGGGGGGGTTGTTAGTTTCTGCTCTGAAACTAACATTTTATAATGAAGTATAAAACAGCTGAAACTGTTTGTTTTGTCACTTAGCAAAATAACTCATGATCCACTAAATGATTTTTTTGTAAACCTTCAAAAGTAATGAACGGTTGGACATTTACATTTAATTAACTTTAGTAGCAAACCCAATGAACCAAGCTTGCCTTTGCCAAATTATCTGGGGGAGGCGCAGGCACAGCTGAGGCATCCCAAGGTTGAGCTGAAAAATAAAATAAAAACTTATCAGATGCTTCGCTCCTCTCGACTCATTCTGCCATATTTTTTCTATTGACTAAAGGTCTATCTTTCTCTCTATTTTGCCTTTAGACGGACAACCTTTTGTGCAAAGTATTTCTTAATACATGTGAGCAAATAATATCAAACTGGAAAACCTTTTAGATGCAGTTACACCTCCAAAATAGCAACTTCTCAGACACAAAAAACAAGGTACTGTACCTGCACATTCACTCTCAGAGAACAGAAAACACAGAAAACAGGCTGCAGGCTCAGCTCGGGTGGGGGGGGTTTGAGAAAGGCCCACAGATAAGGAGCCAGCTGCCTACACACACACAAGAAAATGGGAGGAAGAAAAAGCAGAGGTGCAGGGCTCCAGAAACAAACATACACATAAAAAAGGACTAAACAAATACAGTACATAATGACGCGTCAAATATAAAAATAAACGTTCTTGTCTTAATTTCTCTTCTCGCCTGGCCGGACACACTAAACGTCCAATTTAAAGGTCTGGCAGCCAGCCTCACATTT
>JBBPBX010025826.1:0-25143 GCA_038048925.1 Garcialebias charrua
CTCTATCCTTCGTTTAGTCGAGCGTCCTAATATCGGGACACTCTTTCCAGTCTACTGTGAGCGTGTGTGCATGTGATTAGACATCTGTTATCATACCGTGCTGTGAGTATAAACGTGCTGACTGACGAAGAGTCAGCTGTGTGTCTGGAAGTCTGGGAGGCGGGACTAAAATTAACTTAAACTGACTCATTGGGTTGTTTTTCCAGATGTGGTTAATTAAACGTGTGTATGTTTGTACTACAGTCTCTCGTGACGTTTTCCCACTTTTTATGTCACTTTCACTCTGTGAGTACAGCCTCTGGTGAATAACGTGTTTTGACACAAACTAATTGTTTTTCACTGTCATCCTCACCTGCCCGTTCAGCTTCATGTGTATGCAGCAGCTGCATGACTCCTTATGTCATAACCTGTCTGGACGTTATTAACCCGGTGCATTGTGGCTATTTTCAATGTGTGTGCTGGCAAAACAAATGTCAATGTGATTGTAGCTGGTCTCAAAGTTAGCTGAATAATAAGATTTATTTTTAATGCAGTTGTTGTTGTTTTTTGTTGTTTTCTGTTTGTGATGACATGGACGAGTAGAAAATTGCCCAGGAGAGAGAGAAGTTTGCAGACGAGGACAGCATATTTTACACATTAGGAGAATGTGGTCTGATCTCCTTCTCTGACTACATCTTCCTCACCACGGTGCTGTCCAGTAAGTACTTTGTTCCTTGCTGCTTGCACTAGACCTGTCACGATAACAGATTTTGCTGGGCGATTAATTGTCTCAGAAATTATTGCAATAAACGATAATATTGTTTGAAATTTGACAATAATGAGTAATTACAGGTGGTCCCCGACTTAGGAGCGCTATTACTTACGAGGTTCCGGACTTACGAGCTCACTAACGAACAGTAAATTTGTAAAGAACATACAGAAAATACAGCACTTTTATGTGTTTTTAGATGAAAGTGTGTTAGCTAACCGTTTGGAAACAAGTTTCTGAGCATGTTTATGAACTAGTATGAACGTTTGTGATGAAAAACGAGTGTTCGTAGTAGAGCTAGCATAAATTTTCCGACTTACGACCGAAAATCCGGACTTACGAGAACACGTGTTCCATGTTCCGACGTACGAGATTTTCGTCTTACGAGATAGTCGGAGGAACGGAACTCGCTCGTAAGTCGGGGACCCCCTGTATTGTAAAATTTAATAAGAAAAGTTGGTTAATTTTTGTGTGTAGTACCTTTTTTGACCACTGAATGGCATTATAACATGGTTTGAACCAAAGGATGGATAGTGAGGGAGTGAGCAGTGTCTCTTTTTAATGAGAGGGAGGCCTCTTGACATGACATAGGCTGTCTCTTGTTCCTGTATTACGATTCTCAAAGTGGCGGACGCTCGATGTGGTTTGAGCTCTTTAGCATAGCATTTGTCACACAAAGAAAATATTAGATCACCATATGGGTAGACCGGTCACAATAACAAATTTTGCTAGGCGATTAATTGTCTCAGAAATTATTGCAATAAACAATAATATTGTTTGAAATTTGACAATAATTAGTATTGTTAAATTTAAGGTGAAATGTTAATTTGTTTTATGTGTAGTACCTTTTTTTTGACCACCGGATGACAGTATAAGACTGTTTGAACCAAAGGATGGATAGTGAGGGAGCAAGCAGTGTGTCTCTAAGAAAAATGGGAGGGAGGCCCCTTGACGTTACATGTGCTTTCTGCCTTTCCTTTTCTTTGGTTCTCAAAATGGCAGACGCTCAGTGTGGTTGGAGCTCTTTAACATAGCATTTGTCACACAAAGCTTTTAATAAAAAAAATCATTAAACAAGTTCTCAGCTTCTTTTTGCAGAGAAAAACAACTTTTTTTAGACGAAGGCACAGGTTTCAACCGTAAATTTTGGAGCTTCGACAAGACAAAAGTTTTTTTTCCCTGAGGTCGGCCTTTTAGCTTAGCTCGTATCTTCGCTTCTCAGCTTAACTGCTTTTAACGATCCAAAAACATGATTTTTGGATGGTTAAATCAGATTTTAAGGAGAAAGGGAGGGGTCAGTGAAGAATACTGGAGTTGAGCCTTTTGTCATCCAGTGTCTTCAGTAGACACGAAGAGACGATAAAGCCGATAAATGAAAATGAGGTCAATACGTTTCATTTGTCATGCGATTAATTGATTTGTTGTTTATCACGACAGGCCTAGCTTGCACACATGACAAATCCTTTAAATCACCTTAGGTTTTCTTAGTATCAGCAAAGAGTGACATTTTTCACAAAGACATTAGTTCATTCAGCTTTTTAGTTAAGCTTGACTCTTAGGGTTCAATGAAACTGCACATTGATTCTGCTCAAAATGTGTCCGAGTTTATGATAATAAGAATCAAGCTGGACTACTTCCTCGTGAATGCTTGGTAAACTCATCTCCTCTGCTTAGACTATTTATTATAATCTGTTTTTATGGAGAAAAGTCTTAGGCAAAGTTATTTTTAAGAAGGCACGCAAGGGTGCCTCAGGATTGGTTTCAGTCTGTTTTTTTTAGTGGAGGATATTTTGCCTTCATGCTCAAATGTACTTTGGGCATATTTGGTCTTACATACATGAATCTTTATTTCCTTTAAAAGAAGTAGGATGTTTACAGCAGTAGATGGAGCATTGTTGTTTGGCTCTTGTGCAAGCACAAATATGCTCAAGAGATAGTGGAAAGTTTTTTTTTTTTTTGCAAACAAGTTGGTTTTATTTATTTGTCTTACTAATGTCATCAGTGTTTTCGTATATATCCATCCATCCATCCATCCATCTTCTTCCACTTATCCGGGGTCGGGTCGCGGGGGTAGCAGCCTAAGTAGGGAGGCCCAGACTTCCCTCTCCCCAGCCACTTGGAGCAGTTCCTCCGGGGGAATCCCAAGGCGTTCCCAGGCCAGCCGAGAAACATAGTCCCTCCAGCGCGTCCTGGGTCTTCCTCTGGGTCTCCTCCCGGTGGGACATGCCCGGAACACCTCACCAGGGAGGCGTCCAGGAGGCATCCTAACCAGATGCCCGAGCCACCTCAACTGGCTCCTCTCGATGTGGAGAAGCAGCGGCTCTACTCCGAGTCCCTCCCGGATGACTGAGCTTCTCACCCTATCTCTAAGGGAGAGTCCAGCCACCCTGCGGAGAAAACTCATTTCAGCCGCTTGTATCCGAGATCTTGTTCTTTCGGTCATAACCCAAAGCTCATGACCATAGATGAGGGTGGGAACGTAGATCGATCGGTAAATTGAGAGCTTTGCCTTTTGACTCAGCTCTCTCTTCACCACGACAGACCGGTACAGCGCCCGCTTCACTGCGGACGCTGCACCTATCCGCCTATCGATCTCACGCTCCAGTTTTCCCTCATTCGTGAACAAGATCCCGAGATACTTAAACTCCTCCACTTGGGGCAGGACCTCCTCCCCGACCCGGAGAGGGCATGCTACCCTTTTCCGGCTCAAGACCATGGCCTCGGATTTGGAGGAACTGATCCTCATCCCGGCCGCATCACACTCGGCTGCAAACCGCTCCAGTGAAAGTTGTAAATCACGAACTGATGAAGCCAGTAGGACCACATCATCTGCAAAAAACAGAGAAGCGATTCTAAGGTCACCAAAACGGATCCTCTCAACACCTTGGCTGCGCCTAGAAATTCTGTCCATAAAAGTTATGAACAGAATCGGTGACAAAGGGCAACCTTGGCGGAGTCCAACTCTCACCGGAAACGAGCCTGACTTACTGCCGGCAATGCGGACCAAGCTCTGACACCGGTCGTACAGGGACCTAACAGCCCTTATCAAAGGGCCTGGTACCCCATACTCCCGGAGTACCCCCCACAGAACCCCCCGAGGGACGCGGTCGAATGCCTTCTCCAAGTCCACAAAACACATGTAAACTGGTTGGGCAAACTCCCACGCACCCTCCAGGACCCTGCTGAGGGTGTAGAGCTGGTCCAGTGTTCCACGACCAGGACGAAAACCACACTGCTCCTCCTGAATCCGAGGTTCGACTATCCGACGGACCCTCCTCTCCAGAACCCCTGAATAGACCTTACCAGGGAGGCTTAAGAGTGTGATCCCCCTATAGTTGGAACACACCCTACGGTCCCCCTTTTTAAATAGGGGAACCACCACCCCAGTCTGCCAATCCAAGGGAACTGCCCCCGATGTCCACGCGATATTGCAGAGTCGCGTAAGCCAACACAACCCTACAACATCCAGAGCCCTAAGGAACTCCGGGCGAATCTCATCCACCCCCGGAGCCTTGCCACCGCGGAGCTTTTTAACCACCTCGGCGACCTCAGCACCAGAGATCGGAGAACCCGACCCAAAGTCCCCAGGCTCTGCTTCCTCAGTGGAAGACGTGCCAGTAGGATTGAGGAGGTCTTCGAAGTATTCCGCCCACCGACTCACAACATCCCGAGTTGAGGTCAGCAGCACGCCACCTCCACCATAAATGGTGTTGGTCTCGTACCTCTTTCCCCCCCTGAGACGCCGGATGGTGGACCAGAATCGCCTCGAAGCCGTACGGAAGTCATTCTCCATGGCCTCTCCGAACTCCTCCCACGCCCGAGTTTTTGCCTCAGCAACCACCCGAGCCGCATGCCGCTTGGACTGCCGGTACCTATCAGCTGCTTCCGGGGTCCCACAAGCCAAAAAGGCCCAATAGGACTCCTTCTTCAGCCTGACAGCATCCCTCACTGCCGGTGTCCACCACCGGGTTCGAGGGTTGCCACCTCGACAGGCACCAACAACCTTGCGGCCACAGCTCCGATAAGCTGCCTCGACAATAGAGGCGCGGAACACGGCCCACTCGGACTCCATGTCCCCCGCCTCCCTCGGAACGTGTTCAAAGCTCTCCCGGAGGTGGGAGTTAAAGCTCCGTCTTACGGGAGACTCTGCCAGACGTTCCCAGCAGACCCTCACGATACGTTTGGGTCTGCCAGGTCTGACCGGCATCCTCCCCCACCATCGGAGCCAACTCACCACCAGGTAGTGGTCAGTAGACAGCTCCGCCCCTCTCCTCACCCGAGTGTCCAAGACATGCGGCCGCAGATCAGATGAGACGACAACAAAGTCGATCATCGAACTGCGACCTAGGGTGTCCTGGTGCCAAGAGCACATATGGACACCCTTATGCTTAAACATGGTGTTCGTTATGGACAATCCATGACGAGCACAGAAGTCCAATAACAGAACACCACTCTGGTTCAGATCAGGGGGGCCGTTCCTCCCAACCACACCCCTCCAGGTCTCACTGTCATTGCCCACGTGAGCGTTGAAGTCCCCCAGTAGAACAAGGGAGTCCCCAGGAGGCGCACTCTCCAATACCCCCTCCAAGGACTCCAAAAAGGGTGGGTAGTCTGAGCTGCCGTTTGGTGCATAGGCACAAACAACAGTCAGAGCCCGTCCCCCCACACGTAGGCGAAGGGAGGCTACCCTCTCGTTCACCGGGGTGAACCCCAACGTACAGGCACCAAGATGGGGGGCAACCAGTATGCCCACTCCTGCTCGGCGCCTCTCACCAGGGGCAACTCCAGAGTGGAAGAGTGTCCAACCCCTCTCAAGGAAACTGGTTCCAGAGCCAGAGCCATGCGTTGAGGTGAGTCCGACTATTTCTAGTCGGAACCTCTCAACCTCACACACTAGCTCAGGCTCCTTCCCCACCAGAGAGGTGACATTCCATGTCCCAATGGCCAGCTTCTGTAGCCGAGGATCAGACCGCCAGGGTCCCCGCCCTCGGCCGCCACCCATCTCACATTGCACCCGACCCCTTTGGCCCCTCCCACAGGTGGTGAGCCCATGGGAAGGGGGACCCACGTCTCCTCTTCGGGCTGTGCCCGGCCGAGCTCCATGGGTAAAAGCCCGGCCACCAGGCGCTCGCCAGCGTGCCCCACCTCCGGGCCTGGCTCCAGAGTGGGGCCCCGGTGACCCGCGTCCGGGCGAGGGAAAACTTAGTCCATTAATTGTACTCATCATAGGGGTTTTCGTATATACATATTTTAAATTCAAATTTAATTTGGTCATGGAAACCTAACGGTGGTGTAGAGATATAGCACCCTCATGTCCGTATTGGAGTTAAACCTCTTCACATCTCTCTGAAACTCTGAGTGTTACAAGAAAGTTAATTCTCAATAGTCCAGGTATCAAATCCGCTCATTCTCAATCAGTTCATCTGGACAGTTTCTTTTTAGCAGAAACGTTTCACCCTCACTCCAGAGGGCTAAAAAGAAACTGTCCAGATGAACTGATTGAGAATGAGCGGATCTGAGTGTTACACTTTCTTGGAACTCTCAAGGAGACAAGTGGACACTATTTTTGTTATAATTATTTTGAATTAATGGACACCAATCAATCAGAAATAACTTTCTCTTTAATGTGTGTTAATTCAAAATTGATCAACAGTATATTTTTGTCATTTAATGATGATCTGTTACTTGCATGAGTTTGACCTTCTGCTGGTTTATTCTTCATTACAAGTGTGCTCTGAATCTAAGGCACGAGTCAGGGTAAAGCTGTTACTTCCTTCTCTGTTTTGTCTTTCAAGCTAGACATAATTTTCCACTTCACGGGCCAGTCCATCTGGCCGCTTATGTAAACAGTTGTCCTGTTGTCCTTCAGAGACCTTCTGCCTATGGGATGAAATATCCATCCGTTATTTTGTTAAACCAACCAATAAGCCATTCAGGAGGTGAGCAGACTCCACCCTCCATATAAAGTCTTACTTCCGTTTTGACTTTAGTGTCGAAGGGGAGAACTTTCTAACAACTGGTTTTCTCCTCTGGAAAAAGCTGGAAACGTTCTGGTCATTGTGTCAATTAGACCTACGTTCTCAGCCGGAGTTACAGTAAAGCTTACTGTGCCTCCTTCACTCATTTTCTGAAAGAATTTGTTTTCTGGGAGTTTTATTTTGAAAGCTCAGCCAGGAGCTGGCTCTGTTCCTGCCGGGAGAAGCGCTCTTTCGCTCGTCTGAATCAGCACACACGCGCGGAAGTCATTTGGACGTGAACTGGACAACACAGTCCGTTAGTGTCCACAAAACTTCAACTCTTATCTCCAGAGACGTTCGTCAACAGGTAACGAGGCGTTGATTGTGTTCTGAACGTGTGAAAAGTCCAGCTGAACCCGTGGTGGGAAAGTGCCACCCTGTCATTTCCAAATAATTAACTTCCTTTAAACTTAGCTTTCATTCATCCTATATTCTCCTCCTATTTCTTCATTTTCCCTAAGCCAGTAAACTTCAAGTAAATGTGCCAACAGTAAGTTAGATCCTGTCTGTTTGTTTTAAATTTGAATTCTTGTCAAAGTAGTTAGTAAATCAGAGCTAATATCGATACAAATGTTTAATGTACTTTTATGATTATTTCAATAAAAGGTCTATCTTTTGGTGGATCAACATAAATTGAAGTCTCTCGTGAAGTTACATTTTGTCTAGTCACAGTCAAAGCAATTTAATACCGGAAAAAGGGTGAACTCGCGAATGAATTTGGGTCAGATCAAGTCTGCTCCAACTTCTCTAAAATATAGGTAAGTCAGTAAACTGACCAATAAGTCCTGTATTATTACAGTGGTCAACAGGAGGTCAAATCAAAAACAATGTTTGGAGATTCACTTGAGGCTGCAGAACTGTCGGGTTCTCTTGAGATTTATAATATAATGAGAGATTCTTGTCAGGAGGCTTCAAGCCATTCACTTGAGTTCAAACCAATCAGCACTAGAGTTAAAGTTCAAGTATCTTTATTGTCATTCGCATCACATGTACTCGAGGTGGGACGCAATGTACTCAGGGTCCCAGTTACACCCAGCAATAGCAAAAATATAAAGTGTAAAAAGAAACAGTATACTGTTGTATAAGGATCTAAGATATACACTAAGATATACGCTAAACGAACGCCAGATGATATGCTAAAAGATCTAAGATACTGTATATGCCAAATTCTAATCATGCAAAACAATACAGCAGCCTGAACCTGAGTCTGTGGTGAGCAGATGGGTATGAATGAATACAATGGCATGAGATCAGCTGCACAAAAGTAGGAACATGTGCTGCTGCAATGTTGTTGAGTATTACAATGACTGTTAGTTGCGATTAAATCAGCATTTTCCTCACTTTTTATTTTTCTTGTGTCGTCACGGCACTTGCATGCACTCTTTAGTATTTGCTTTTGCATTTAGGGTTAGCATTTTAGCTACCTGTCCATCCATCCTTTATCTATACCACTTCTTCCATTACAGGTTGGGGATGGGGGGTGGGGGGTGTCGCTGGTGCCAATCTCCACCAGTCACTGTGCAAGAGGCGGGGTAAACCGTAGACAGGTTGCAAGTCCATCACAGGGACACTTGGTGACATAGGAGACAAACAATCATTCACTCTCTCACTCTCACCTAGAAACAATTTAGAGTCACCACTCAGCCTAACATGCATGTTTTTGGTCTGTGGGAGGAAACTAATGCTGCGTTCCAGTTACCTCGTATTGTGGAAATTTCCCAGTGGTAGATTGAAACCGGAACGCTGCCTCTAGTGGTAAACTCCCACTCGTAAAGTGGGAGAATTTTTTCTGCCCCCAGTTTCGATTTCAAGATGGCGGATACTCGCGTCTTCAGTAAGTCAACACCTTAACTTTTACTAAAATACCAGTTCTAAAATGTTGTTGCGTGTATTTAATCACATTGTTTTTTTTGTTTTGTTTTCTTAGCTGTAAAGCCAGTTTTTCTTTTTTCCCAACGATTTTTAAAGAATTAGAGAAAAAGATATATTACGGTAAATCAATTACCTTCGGCGGTCATCATCCTCCTCCGACATGTTCTGTGTCAGGAGTGCATATCTGGTTAGTAATTTATTATATTCGGAAACGGCAACAAAAACAAAGCGAGCGTCCATCTTGATTTTCCACTGGGAGAACCGGAACATGTTTTCAAGTGGTAGCTTGGGAAATGACGTCACTACCACTTCCTAGTTCCCAGAATACGAGGTAACTGGAACGCAGCATAAAGTACTTGGAGAAAACCCACACATGCACTGAGAGAATATGCAAACTCCAAACAGGAAGGTCCCTTTCTGCGATCTTGCAACCTTCTTGCCAAGACAGCTCTACCATCTGTGCCACTGTGCCACCTTGCATTTGATCTGATAGCCAATTATATTAAAGGAATCTGTTTAGGTTTTTAATGTATTGCACTACGTTGCAATGTTTAGTGTACCATTTGATAAGGTGATGATGACATTTTTTTTACATAATTTTTGAACCCCTTGGTACATTTTAGGAAGGCCATCAGATCACAGAGGTGGACGCTGCTGTAATCAGATTTAGAAAACATTTCTACTTTGAAAGAAAAGTTCTAAGTTCAAGTTAAAGAATCTTTATTATCACCAAGGGGCAATTTTTTCCAGCCATTAGGCACATAAAACCGCCGTACTAGACAAGACACAGAGACATTAAAATAACAGATATCATCATTGTTTGCTGAGAAGCCTGATCTGTACAGGTATACCGTCCGTACATGAGTTTTTCAGGCTGTTCGTTCTACATCTGGGCAGCAGATACCTGCGTCTAGATGGAAGCAACCTGAACTCACCATAGAGTGGATGATCAGGATCTGCCAGAATCCACCTGGCCTTGTTCACTGACCTCGTCTTGTGTAGGTTAGTGAGGTTCTGGAGGACTATGTCAGCAGTTTTGCTGTACATCCTGACAATCCTCAAGAGTTTGTTCCTCTTTTTACATGTCAAATGTCCAAACCAACAGATGAAGGTGAAAAGTTGAGATTCAGTAAAACATGAATAAAACGTTCTCATAAAAATCAAATCATTAAAACCACAGAGCTTCCATTAAAAATACATTCTCTGGTGGGCCTTCTTGCAAAGTGAGTTCACATGGGGGTCAAAGGTCAGTCATTGAACAGTTCCCAGATGTTTATATTGATGCACCACCTCAACAGCCTCACCATTAATGACCACAGGAGTGACAACTGAAGAGTCTTTTCTAAAATCAATGACCATATTTGTCTTAGAAACATTTAACTTTAAAAAGGAAGAACATTCAGTGAAGTCCCCGACCACAGACCCGGGGTCTGGGTCATCACTGCTAAGAAGGGACAGGATGAGAGAGTCATCAGCAAACTTTAAAATTATTTTGTATATAAAATGAATAAAAGGGGTGAAAGAACGCAGCCCTGAGGGGCACCGGTAGGGTTGAAAAGATGTGTTGCCCCTATGACAACTGGTAACAGTAAGAAAGCTGGCTGTGGTTGAAATTTCCTGGACTGGTGGTGGCAGACAGATGGTTCACCCAAACACCTGCCCTATTTTTATTTATTTTTTTAAGTGTTTGCCCTTTTCCAAGCAGTTTCCAGATAAGGCGTTGCAGATGGTTCTGTGTAACAAACCATCTGGCATTTCAGGTTAGGTGGTGCTAGAAAGAGTCTGAACTGGGGCACCTTGCAGCTTACAGGGTTAAGACGCGCCGATCTGTTCAGTATACCTCAGGGCGCCTTCAGAGGTCGTGTAGAGTCCAACACTTGGCAGCAAAGGTTTTTTCGTTCACATGTAAAGAACCGACAGCATGTCACTCAGAGGTGTTTGTAACGTTTTGCCTCGTTTACAAAAATGAGACGAAACGAGAACGAGACCTCATATTTCTCCGTAAATTTAGCATTTAGAATGAGACCTCATTCTAAAGTTCTAGAATTGCGCCGCTAAAGGTGGCTGCATGTTGGAGCGGCTCTGCTGCTTTCCTTCTTGGACGCTGCTTTTGAAAACTTTAATTCCTCTTTTTCTGGATGTAAATTGCTTTTTTGGAAGATTATTTCCACTGATATCAGATGCTGAGCAGCTGGAAAGATTTTTCCTGAAACCCATTTGCCTTTGGACATTTTTTATGATGTGTAACCATGACAACAAGGTGTATTTTACAATTGGGAGAAGCTGATCAACGTCTCAAAAGCTCAAATAATACCTTAGCTACAAATCACAAACGAGTTAAAAAGGAGGTGCCGTGGACGCATCCCCGTCTACCTGGTGTAGGTACTTGAATACCTGACCGCCGAGATCCTGGAGCTGGTGGGAAACACGGTTTGTGACAACAAAAACACCAGGATCATTCCCTGACACCTGCAGCTGGCTGTTCGCAATGACGAGAACCTCAACAAGCAGCTGGGAGGAGGAGTGGCTATCGCTCAAGGAGGAGTTCTGCCCAAGATTAACGTGGTCCTGCTGTCCAAGAAGACCGAGAAACCCACCAAGTAGACAGATCAACATCTGCAACCAGTTTCTTCTAAATTGGACCACTTCAAGAGATACTTCTTGCCCACAGCCATCAGCATCTATAACACTGAATGAAACCAGGATGAGTTACAATAACATTTAATTTCCCTTTGGGATTAATAAATTATTTTTGAATTGAATTGAATTGGATTGCTGTAGAAACTTTTTCTAAGAGTCCCAAATCGTAATTCTGTTAATGCCACTTTTCTAAAGGAGGCAGCGCTGTGGGAAATGTTTGTATTCTTGTTTTAAAATGTTCAGATTCATGCTGAAATTTGTATTTGTATTTGTATTTAAAGGGCCTTCTCCTACTCTGCTCCTGCTTCATGGAATATCTTACAAAAAGATCTGAAGCTCTCGACCTTGACTTCTCTAAATGGTTTTCAGAATCTGTTGGAATCCTGGCAAAAACCAATGCAGATTTGTTCCTGTCTTTGATTTTATACGTCTACCTTATAATGTTTTGCTAGTTTTTTGATACTTTGTTAAAAAAAGAAAGAAAAAAAAATCTTTTGTTTTTTTCTCTCTTTTTGTTTTCTATTGTTTATTGTTTGTTTGTTTATTGTTTAATGAAATTCTATCACTGCTGTTCATTGTTCTTTAGTTTTAGCAGGTCGCTTTCGTAAATGAGCCCATGAGGTTCAAAAGATTTACCTGACTAAATAAAGGTTGAATGAATGAATGAATTTGTGTATTTAAATTTGTAACACAGATTAAATGCAAAACCATACCGAACATTTTATTTTGGATTGCAAGAATTTAACATTTTATTTGGGATTGCAAGAATTTAACATTTTATTTCCAAGGTTTAGAGGTGCATTCTGTAGAAAATAAAACAAATGCATATTCAGACATGAGTAATAGTCTTGTTGTCTTGTGGTTTACCTCCTACAAACATTTTAGAGAATACAGTACTACAGAGACTGGGGTTAATCATTTAGCTTTTCTTGTCTTTGAGGGATGTTCATCCCACCTGTTGAAGCCTGAAGCAGTGAAGGCAGTAAATATATCATTACTGAGTCATTATTGAACTCAGCTGTAATGACCCAGCTGTTTTCTGGGTCAATCCAAAGTGACTTTTCTTCTCATATTGTGATGGATTGGTTTAAGAACGTGTCTTTTTGTGTGTGTGTGTGTGTGTGTTCTGTGCTATCCAGCTCCCCAGAGGAACTTTGAGATTGCCTTCAAGATGTTTGATCTGAACGGCGACGGAGAGGTGGACCTGGAAGAGTTTGAACAGGTTGGACTGTTAACACCTACATGTTTTTTATAAGCAGACAAGATGATAAATACAATTAGAATAAACAACTTTCAATTAAATTGCAACCATTAAAAAGTATATAGTTACTTTAAATGCTAAGTTCACCCTGGTTGCCGTTGGATCGTTTTAATTTCCAGGTACAGAGCATCATCCGGTCCCAGACCAGTATGGGTATGCGACACCGCGACCGCTCCACCACGGGAAACACCCTGAAGACGGCCGGCTGCAGCTCCGCTCTCACCACCTACTTTTTTGGTCAGGACCTGAAGGGAAAACTCACCATTGGCAGCTTCCTGGAGTTTCAGAGAAAACTGCAGCATGACGTGCTCAAACTGGAGGTAATAAAAAAACTAAATTAAAATTGGAGCTTTTCTGTATCCTTCCTTCCTTCCTTCCTTCCTTCCTTCCTTCCTTCCTTCCTTCCTTCCTTCCTTCCTTCCTTCCTTCCTTCCTTCCTTCCTTCCTTCCTTCCTTCCTTCCTTCCTTCCTTCTTCATCCATCCTTTCTTTCATCCATCCTTCCTTCCTTTCTTTCATCCATCCTTCCTTCCTTTCTTTCATCCATCCTTCCTTCCTTCCTTCCTTACATCCTTCTTTACATCCTTACATCCTTACTTCCTTACATCCTTCCTTACATCCTTCCTTACATCCTTCCTTCCTTCCTTACATCCTTACATCCTTACATCCTTCCTTCCTTCCTTCCTTCCATCCTTGCATCCTTCCTTACATCCTTCCTTACATTACTTCCTTCCTTCCTTCCTTCCTTACATCCTTCCTTCCTTCCTTACATCCTTCCTTCCTTACATCCTTCCTTCCTTCTTTCCTTACATCCTTCCTTCCTTACATCCTTCCTTCCTTACATCCTTCCTTCCTTCCTTAAACCCTTCCTTCCTTCCTTACACCCTTCCTTCCTTCCTTCCTTACATCCTTCCTTACATCCTTCCTTCCTTACATCCTTCCTTACATCCTTCCTTCATCCTTCCTTCCTTACATCCTTCCTTCCTTACATCCTTCCTCCTTCCTTCCTTACATCCTTCCTTCCTTACATCTTTCCTCTTACTTCCTTCCTTACTTACTTACTTCCTTCCTTACATCCTTACATCCTTCCTTACATCCTTCCTTACATCCTTACATCCTTCCTTACATCCTTCCTTACATCCTTCCTTACATCCTTACATCCTTCCTTACATACTTCCTTCCTTACATCCTTACATCCATCCATCCGTTGGAGACAAACGAGACAAACAACCATTCACTCACGCACCTAGGGACAATTTAGAGTCACCAATCAGCCTAACTTGCATGTTTTTGGTCTCTGGGAGGAAACGGGAGTACACGGAGAAAACCCACACATGCACTGAGAAAACATACAAACTCCACCCTGAAAGGCCCCCAGCCGGGATTCGATCCAGCAACCTTCTGTAGAGGCAATAGCTCTACCAACTGAAACACTGTGTTGCCCTTTTCTGTATTCTCAAATATTTGATTCTTGGAGATGGTAAAAAAAAAAAAAAAATTACTACTTTATTTTCTAAACGCCAAAGTTCATGCTCTATAATCCAGCAAAAAATCAAATAAAATAATTCAGGTCATCTGGATGGTTTTGTTTTTTTTGGGACATTTTGTCCTTAATCCAAAGGACTTCATCAATCCAAGGAGCCACCAAACAAACTCAGTCCCACAAGCAGTACACTCCGTTAGTGGACCAACCAGTTGTGGCTCCTTGGATTGATGAAGTCCTTTGGAAGAAAGACGAAACGTCTCAACAACAAACAAAAAAAGAAACCTTCCAGGTGAACTGACTGAACTTTGTTGGACAACTTTATTTTGAAATAATTAAATCAACATGGTCAGAGTCATCGCTGATGCAAACACGATTCAGTTTAAAAAGAGTGTTCATGCAAACCACAATGAAAGTTCAGAGATTTTTTTGTTGTTTAGGATGGGGGTGGAAATAGCTTTTTCTCATGACTCCATTCTGAACATCTGTTGGCTTGAACTTCCCTGTCTCTATAACACACACTGGTTATCAAAATAAAAACTAATAAAAGTTGTATGTTGCAGCTGCGCTGTTCCTCATGCTTAATACTCTACCCCTTAAAATAAAACTACGTACCGGTACTATACCTTTAATAAAAACAATCTAATTAAGGTCTAATTGGTTAAGTTAAAATTTATATTCAACCATACTGCTCTAATTATTCGTAGTTGTATAAAATGTTTTGAAATCAGCTGACATTCATTTATTTTTAACCTTCATTTAATTCTCGTGAAGGTTTTAATTCACCTGCAGTGGAGTGCAGCTGTTTAGCTTCAGAGAGGATAAATGTGTGGTTGGTTTTAATAACCTGCTGTGAGTTAACGCATCAAATTGCGAACAAAAATCTGAACGTGCAGTTTGCAGGTGCAGCTTTAATTGTGCATCAGGGGAAGCATTTAGTTAATTAACATGGCTGCTGTGAGTCCTTTATGGGCCACTCTCCTAATATGTTTTGGAGCTTCGCAAATTTAGAGAGCCCAGCAGACAGCAACTTGGAGACATGCAGTTGTTGAGACAAAGGTGTTTCTGTGGGGGCAAGATTTTTGTAAACTACTGTATATGTGAAGCCGTTTATGTAGAGCACCTTTAGAAAAAGCCCAAAAACATTTGTTTTTTGGTGAGAATAGATTTTGACCAGGACTTGTTGAACATCAAACTATATTCGGATTGTGTTTTAAAGCTATTTGCTCACAACTCAAATCTTCTTCTGGCGTCTGTGTAGAAAGTTTCAGACACAGTTTATTTTTTCTTTGTGCTCAAACATCTGCTGCTCAGTCCCTAGAGAGAGGTTCTGTTTGGGGAAATGAATTTAGAGTCTCTACATTCAAAAGACCCAAAAATGAATCCTTTACAAACCTTCCAGTTTAATTTGAGTGTGCGGGAGAGAGTAAAGTTTTAGAAAGGGGGAGGGCATGATTAAACGAGAGAATAAATCACGGGTTTTAGCAGATGTCTGATAAAAACTAATTTTTGAAGAGTAAACGTCTTTTTTTTTTTTTTTAAGAGATCACCTCCTTTGTCATTTTCTACTAATTCTGTAACTTCTCTACCCTTTGGATCTACAGTATTAGATTTTCTACAGACAGATATCATGAAAGATTACTCAGATCTCCCCTCCTCAAAGGGACTTTTAATTTACAAAGAGAGGATACCCAGTGGTGGTATAAATCAGCGGTTCCCAACCTGGGGGGCCCGACCCCATGGGGGGGCTGCTAGAGAGCACAGGGGGGGTCGTATAATACTTCTGCTTAGACTCTAAGCAGAAGTTAACTTAACTTCTGCTTGCTTAGAGTCTAAGCAGAAGTTGCAACCTCTAAGCCTTAGAGGTTGCAAAAATGTAAATTTATTGTCTGTGTAACAACTTTTGAAAAAAATATGCTTTTATTCATAATTATAATTGAAATTTCACCTAATCCTGATTAACACTGAAGAACCCTCATTTCGGTTATGTTCGAAGAGTTTTCTATCACATATATTGTTAAAAACTAAAATCTGTACTGTCATTTCAAGAGCGCTTTATGACATCAGTACTTGGCGTCCATCTCTCAGTTGGCAGCACGGCTGCCTGAGAGGAGGCAGGGCGTTATTGTTGCTCTTGGTTAAGCTCACGTTTTATTAAGTACAGTATATTACATAAACGTAAGCACATGCAGTTGTAAATGTGTAAAAACACACAGAGGAGTCATTTTTATGAAAACATAAGAACACTTTTCCCTAGTTATTACTATTGGTGATGGTGAAAGTCAGGAATACTGTCAGGAACAAGCAGTTGACATCAGAAAGCCTTTGAAAGAGCAGGTAGTGATGTGCACAGAGCTACAGAAGCATCTTTTGTATTCACTTTTAATCACCAAGGCTAAAAATCTGCACATAATGGAGAAACCTTCTGAAACCCACCTGCCTGAGTTGATGTGTGGAGCTCATGCAGTGGATAAAATGAAAACTGTTCCGCTCTCTTTAACACTGTCAGAGTTTCTTTATTGTCATTTTTTTTAAATTATTTATTGTCATTTCTTTATTGTCATATTGCCAAGGACATAATAGATAAAATAGCTGAAATTTGCAAAAAATTAGCTGCATGATGGGATCAGGAAGATATCTTGACAAAACTACAATTTTAGAAGTCTTTCGGAGGAAAGACTAAACGTTTCTACAATTAAGAAATAATAATTATAATTTGTTGTTGTTTTTTGAACGTCCAGAGCAGGGGTCTGCAACCTTTACGTTCAAAAGAGCCATTTCTGCCCTTTCGTTCACTAAATTAAACGTGTCAAGAGCTGCAATATCTGCTACAACTGTCATGATCAACTGGTGGCCCGTGGGCCATTTTAAGTAGGTAACATTTATTAATATTTTTACATTTTGAGACGAAAGAAAATATTGGATTCCATCCATCTTCCATTCATCTGTCCAACGTCTTGTCTGTGCAGACAAATGTGCTTTTTATAAAATTGTGGAGTACCTTATTTTTTGGACTATAAGGCGCATTTAAAATCCTTTAATTTTCTCAAAAATTGACAGTGAGCCTTATAATCAAGTGAGTCTTCTGTATTAATTCTGGTTGTGCTTACTGACCTCAAATCGATTGTATGTGGTTACTGTATTATGAATGAGTTGGATAAAGTTTGACTTATTATTTGACTGTTTTGTTTTGATAATGCGCCTTATAATCCAAAAAATATGGTAATTGCGTATCCTACTTTGAAGAATAAAGCATGAAGTTAAAGTGAGTATAATTTACTTTGTGTATTAGTACTAGTATCCACATACAGTATTTGCAAAGGAGTTGACAGGAAAACTGTTATACTAGTCATTTTTTGTGGGTACAACATCCTATAAAATTCAGTTTAATGTTGGTTTTGGTCAAAGCTTGAAAGAGCCGCTGCAGAGGGACCAAAGAGCCGCATGTGGCTCCAGAGCCTCAGGTTGCAGACCCTTGGTCCAGAGGATCAGAATGAACTTTTTTAGATTATTCTACCTGGATTATTGAGCATGCATCAGGATACATTTTTTAAGACTGTTTTTAAAATTACTCTGTTAGTTTTTAAAGAAAAGTTATGCGAGTAATTTTCAAAACAGTGTTCTTGTAGTTATTATTTCTGTTGTACAACTACCAGTTTATACCTTTTACAAATAAGTTTGTAACTATTTACTGTACTTTATTATTTTATTATTTGCTTTATTCTATATTTAACTACCGATACTATTCCTTATAATGTTAATTATAATTGTTACTGTATTCTTTTATCAATTTGATGAAGAGATTAATCTGAGTCTTTTGGGAGAGGGGAGTAGCGAGGGATTGTGGGGTCTCAGAGTGGCTAGGAAGTAAGAAGGGGGGGGGGTCTTTGTGAACAATCCTGCTATGCCTTTTGGTATTGGTGCAACTTTAGCTTTTTGAATTATTTAGCCTTTTCTGCCATTTTTCCCCCATAGAAAATGAACTGAGCTCATTTTACATAATTCAGATTTTTAGATGTGTTTACAAACTTTTACTGCTCCTTTCATATTTTGTTCTGGTTCAGCTTCTTTCAGCTAATTTCGGCCTTTTTCCAGTGTTTTGTGCTCCTTTCAGCTTTATTCTGCTATCTACAATATTTTTGTGCTTCTTCTAACTTATTTCTGCTAGTTTCAGCTTGTTCTGCTCCATTCAGCCTATTTCTGCATTTCAGCTATTTCAGCTACTGCTTAGCTGTTTGTAAGCTAATTTGAGCTTTTTCAGCTAATTCCACATTTTTTTGCACTCATTTAAACTTTTTTTCAGTCTAATTCAGCAAACGTGCTCTTTCCACATGCTTCTGGTAATTAAACTTCTTTCTTTTTTTCTTTTTTCTTTTTTAGCTACTACTGTATTCAGCAGTTTTTTCCTCATTTCTGCTTTATTCAGATAATTTCCACTTTTTGTGCTAATTTCTGCTTCCTTAAGCACAGATGTGCTCTTTCCATGTTCTTTTGGTAATTTAAGCTTCTTTCTGCTTTTCTAGCTACTATTCAGCTTTATTTATTTATTTCAAATTTCAGCTTTTTCAGATAATTTCAACTTTTTTGTGCGCATTTCTGCTAATTTCAGCCTAATTGGGCACAATCAGCTCTTTCCCATTCCTTCTGGTAATTTAAGCTTCTTTTTGCCATTTCAGCTGCAGTACTTTTCAGCTTGCTAATTTCAGCCCTTTTTTATAGCTAATTTGCAAAATGTTGTGCTAATTTTCACATATTTAAACCAAATTCGGCAAATATGTGTCCTTTCTGCTTTCTTCTGCTAGCTTAGGCTTATTCCATTTCAGCTACCTGTACATTACAGAATGTTTTAAGCTAATTTCAGTTGTTTTTCAACAAGTTCTTCAGCAATAATCATTCACACTGTATTTTCACAGGAAATCCAATACCTGTATCTGTAGTTTAGCTTAGCTCTGTGCTTTCTGCCAAAAGTGCAATGAATGAGCGTTTTTAGGGGTCATCACATTCAGTGAGAAAGAAGTGAGAGAGCATTTTAGCTGACAGATGTCCTCAGACATAAATCTGCTGGAATGACCTGACATGACCAAAGCTCGCCGTTGTTAAGTCATATTCCAGTGGAACGTTGTAAAAATGCAGATTTAATGCCACCAACAGCTCCAAGCAAGATTCAGCTTAAAGCCCGACAACATTATTTACCGTTTCCCATCTCCTCATGCCGGCTTTTTAATAATAATTTGTCTGTCCCTTTGCAGAGCTCTAAATCTCCATCTTTCTCTCTCCCCAGTTCGAGAGGAACGACCCAGTGGACGGCAGAATCACAGAAAGACAGTTTGGGGGCATGCTGCTGGCGTACAGCGGCGTCCAGTCTCGTAAACTCAAGCAGATGCAGAAGGGCTTAAAGAAGTTGTTCAAGGATGCTCAGGTAAACAAAAAACATTTGAATGGAAGCCTTAGATAAATGAAATGGACTGTTGGGTTATATCTGGGGTGATGACTGTATTACCTCACTGGCCTACGTGGGAGGACATGTGGCAGGCGATGAGGTGTTTATGCCTGAAGGGAAAAGGAGATTGTGCAGGGAAATTGTTTGTGAGAGCCAAGATAAAAGGTAATGCATCACCGAGGGGAGATAACACATTCAGTGCCCGATATCATCCACCTGACCGGCACTCATCTGCCCCTTCTTCTTTACTTTGTTATGACCAAAGAAAGCTGTCACTGGTTAGAAGACAGAAACTAGCTCTCCGTTCCTCTCTGAGCTTAAACTCTCGTTCTCTCCACGGACAGACTAAAGATTTTCTCCTGCTTCTTTGGTAACTTCCAACTTGTCTGGTTCAATTTTATGACAACATATAGGACAGTTCAAGAAAAAAAAAAGGGATTTTATTTGTTTACTTATTGAAAAGACAAATTTCACATCAATGAACACGAGTTTACAAAGTAAACATGCCAGATTTACTTTGTAGTCATGACGGCTTGTTTTCATCTTTCATCCCCGATAGTTTGGTGAAATGCTGAAAAAGAAATAAGAGATAAATAAACAAAAGCTATGAATGTACATGCATTAATAAGATAAAAGTTACATATAAAACACAAATACACTAAAGTAAGTACGGTATACACAATCAAAGAAGACAATGTCTCAATGTCAGTAAAGTAAACACCGGGTAAGTCTGTACCAGATCTATGTAATATGTAATGTTGCTGATAAAAAGTCCAAACGTTGTCAAATAAACTTCTTTTTTGAATAATTAAAACTAGTTCTAAAAGTTCTACAGCAGCAGAACTGCATCTAAAAATGGAACAAGTTGTGTTCATGAGTTTGACGGGGTTCACTTCCGTCCGTTTGGTTTTTACGGATGAACTTTCTTTTTTCCATTATTGTAAAAATAATTTCCCCTGTCAATAATATTCTATTTTCTGTCAGTGTTTCCACTTTTTGTCCCCCCCCACATTGTGGAACAAAGATGAGGAATAAGAAATACCCTCCATCCGTCCGTGCATGTCGTAAGCTCGATGACTTGAAAAATAATTGAAGTATCAACTTCCCTTTTGGTGTGTGGCTACATATAGGTGTACGTTCCTTTCAAAAATTGCATTGCCACATCAAAATCAAAGATGTCTGCCACCATATATTTTTTTTTTTTTTTTTTTCTTTCGGCTTTTTTCCCTGCGTTAGGGGTCGCCACAGCGAACTAGTCGCATGAAGATTTGGCAGTTGTTTTTACGCCGGATGCCCTTCCTGACACAACCACAGACCACCGAGCAACCACAGCCCTCTGTGTGGAGCAGAGAGCTGATATCTAGGGTTCCCGGGGGAGCAGATGGTGTGGGTTAAGGGCCTTGCTCAAGGGCCCAGAGTGGGGCAGATGAGGGTGGAGACAAGTATGACCGCTTCACTTATCCCACCCACATCTTTGATGTTGTCGGTACCGGGGCTTGAACCGGCGACCTTCCGATCACAAGCTCACCTTCTTAACCTCTGCGCCACCACTCCCAACTGCCACCATAAATGTCCATCTTATATTGTGAGCATGATAACTTGAGGGGTGGGTGGGTTTCCATTTTGGTGTGTGGCTGCATCTAGGCATAAGAAAGGTCACAACTGAAAATTGGGTCGCCAAGTCAAAATCCAAAATGGCCACCACCGTATATGTACACCGGCTACCCCACTCATTTGAGGAAACTATGCTCTGTAGTTTTTGTATTGCTTAAAAATAAAGTTTATTCAAATGATTGGGGTGGCCAAAGATTAATCTATAGTTGCCAAGACCATCATTGTCCATCTCGCCGTTGTCTGGTTGTGAATCAAATTGCACTCTCTCCACTCACCATGATCTGTCATTCCACTGCTTTAGACGAGCAAAACATTTTTTTTTTTGCTGTATAAGTCAGTTTTTTTTTCTTCCATTAATTAGTATTCCTGCGACTTATACAGCAAAGTGACATATTTTTGTTTTTTCCCCCCATATTTATAACCCAATTTTTGGCTGAGATCTGACGATTTCATTCATTCTGACATGGAAAATATTGCACACTACCATTTTCAGCCACTAGAGGGCCTTCGACTAATATGGCAAGCCAAGTGTCTCATTACTAGGTAAAAGTGGCTATTAATGAGACACTTGGCTTGCCATACAATACCACCTTCGTCTCGCTCCAGAACTCCTGGAGCAAACGTCAAATCAGCTGCATTTCGCTGCTCCGCCCAGGAGAAATGCAGCTGATTTGACCATTAAAGTGCATTTATTAAGGAAAAGTTAAACAGAGACACACCTTTACTATAATGTCGAGCAAACAAATAATTGTTTTTAAGTGTTAATCTTGTTAAATTCTTGTTAAAGTCCTCCTGTGCACGCTCCCTGCAGCCTCCATTTGGCAGCCAATTGATTTTTGGCACAACACGGCCCACGTTTCCGGGTTGTCCGCAGTGACACATAATAGATGCGACTTATGCAGTGGCGCGACGTGTACGGCGGCAAGTTCGGTATACACAGTGTAACTTTGAAGCACTTAATATCAAAACATTAAGCTTTACTTCCCTGTCAAATTCTAGTCCAAACAAGAATGTTCTCTGTTCAAACTTGTCAGTGACGGGACATCAGCAAACTGCTTGTGCTCAATAAAAAGCGACTGACTGGTCTGAATATATTGTCTGAATAAATTGTGACCTCATTTCTGTCATTGAAGTGCAACATTTTTGTTAGTATTTACACTTCTTGCTGTCAGTAATGTTCCCACTTTAATCTTGACATTTCAGCTCTAACCTTGAAACGCAGAACAAAATAATAAAGACAGTAACGTCTTAATTTTTCTTCCTGGGTGACAATAATGTGTTATTTAGTTTCGAGTGTCTCTGCAGGAAGTCCTGTACGAGCTCCATCAGTCAGCTCACTGAACTTAGACCCATGTCCAGTCCCTCTAAGTGTTTAAAAAGTCATCTCAGTTGTTGAAATTTTAGACTGCACCCATCGAAGTGTAGTTTTTATACTTTAAAGAGCCACGTGTGTCGGACCAAGCTACGATGAGGCGTATTTGATGGTAAAGTTTGGCAGTTGTAGAGGAGACACGAATCAGCGTGACCCATTCATGAAGAACATGAAAGCCCTGCGCTGTTAGTTGTCTCCGAGGAATTGATCTCCTTCCTCTTCCATCACCCACCCTCACGCTGCTGTCTGCCTTTCAGATTTGCACTAATGTAAATAAGAGAAATGCTATTTACTGCCAGGGACCAGATGCTCACTTTTCTTTGCAAATGAGCTCCTGAGCAGTGCAGCAGCTGTGTGTTGGTGACTCTGTTGCCGTGTGTATACGTGCACGTGTGTTTAGCACCGTCTGTTCTCCTGACCGTCCGCAGAGCTGTACTCATCCATGCGTGTCGAAAGCTGCCGCCCACTTCCTCTTGTCATGTGTGTCACAGCGCTGAGCAGTTCGCAGTTACGGCCCTGCCCTGTGCAGCTCTCGCCATGACAAAGTGCGACCGATTTTTCACGAGTTCAATGCTTTAATGGCCCGTTTTCATAGCCTTTAGAGATTTTCACTCATTTATTTTCTTTTTTTTTGCTCTCGTGTTTGTTCATTTGGCTCAGGGAATCACTTTTGACGAGTTGGAGAACTTCTTCACGTTCTTAAAGAATGTGAACGACGTGGACACGGCCCTGAGCTTCTACCACATGGCAGGAGCCTCAATAGACAAAGGTACACCCACTCACTCTTTTTTTTTTTGTTCTGACATTATTCTCCTAATTACTTCCCTTTAGACTTGATTGTTGTCACTTTCATCCTCTCCTTTGCAGAGCTGTGAAAATCCAGCCAGCTAAATCTGCTTCCCACATCTTTCTTTTCTTGGCTTTGCTCCTGATCCTAACTCGGCTATCCGTCATCCGTTTGTCCATCCATCCATTTACTGTATCTACCACTTCTCCCTTTAGGCTTGCAGGAGCGTGCACATTTAAATTCAAGACTCGCTTATGCACACATGACGGATGACTTTCCGTTTACAGTCCAGGCTACTGACACATGGCAGCATCAGAACGGGCCACTGAATGGATGGTGGGGACTGTGCTGACCCATCAATTCATGGTTTATCCTCTGGAAGTACCAGGAGGATGGATTTAGTGGTTTTCCAAACAGATTAAATTCAGCATGCATCTTAAAAGTATTTAAAATTAGACTTTGCATATCTTTAAAGAATGCATAATGCTCACCACCTTTAATACCTCGTTAGACTTTTAGTCTAACAGTTCTTCTCATCCTGAACATTTCATTGCATTGTTGACCTTGTGTTAACCTGCATGTGACAAATAAACAATTAACCAAGATTGGCCTATCAAGGAGAAACGGCAGCCTTGTAGCCATCTTGGTCAAACAATTTGGGGGTGGGGGCAAAAATGCCCGAGTCGCTTACAAAGTTAGAGCGGACACTAATTGTATCTGCTTTTGTGTTAGTTGTGTCACGTGCAGCTTGTTGAGTCATTAATTAATTTATTTTTCTATAACAAACTAGAGAAACTGAATTTCCTGCGAAAATGCAGTGTGAATGCTTATTGCAGAAGAACTTGCTGAAAAACAGCTGAAATGGAGAAAAAAAGGCATGCTGAAATATAGCTGAAAATGTAGAACAAGCATAAATCAGCATAAGAAATCAAAAAGAACACAAACATTGAAATGAGTGCAAAAAAACGTGGAATTAGCTGAAAAGACTAATATTCGCATAACAGCTAAATAGTACGTACCGGTAGCTGAAATGATTGAAACTACCAGAAATAAGCTGAAGGAGCATAAAAAGTTGAAATTAGCAGAAAGAAGTTGATTAGGCTGAAAGTAGCAGAAATGACTACAAAAAACTTGAATTTATCTGAAAACAGCTGAAATTAGCTAAAATATTCTAAAAAGCTAGCTGAAAGGGTAGAACAAGCTTAAATTAGCATAAGAAAGCAGAAAGAACATGTTTTCCCAATTAAGTTGATAAAAGCAGAAATGAGTACAAAAAAGTTACCTGGAAAAAGCTGAAATTAGCATAAAACCAGCTGTAAAGCAGCTAAAAAGGCAGAAAGAAGCTTAAATTACCAGAAGTGGAGAGAGCATATTTTTGCTGAATTAGACTGAAAAAAGTTGAAATGAGTGCAATAAAAGTGGAATCGGCTGATAAAGCTAAAATTAACATAAAACAGCTAATTAGTAGCTGAAATAGTAGCCTGGTTAAAACCAGACCCTTGTCCTTCACTTCACTTCGTACTAGGGTCTGGGACTTCTCCCATAGACGAGGATTTCTCCGGTAGATTTTTGACTGGACCAATCAGAGAACAGAAGGCGGAGTTTTGTTAGTTTAGCCTGGCGAGGTCCAGGCTATTCAGATAAATAGCTCAGAAACCACTCGGTGGATATTTTTTCTGCTACCAGTGTGTAATTATATGTCTTTAATTTACTGACTGTTGGCGGGGAGTGGTGGCACAAGAGGTTAATAATAATAATAATAATAATGTCTTTTCCTGTCATCTGCGTACGTTCCCATACACAGACGAAATTCGTCTCTGCATTTAACCCAACCACCTACCAGGTGGTGCAGTGAGCAGCCCGAAAGCGCCCGGGGAGCTTAAGAAGGTGCGCTTGTGATCGGAAGGTCG
>JBBPBX010025827.1:0-14141 GCA_038048925.1 Garcialebias charrua
TGATCTTTTATACGTGTTTGGATCATCAATGATTAAGTGACGTTTAGAGTTTGTTCCTCTTTAAAATGTCCCCCCCCCCCACAGATGCTGGAGGAGGATGCACATCGGGGTGTTTCTGGATGGGTGTCCAGTTGGCTGGGAGGCAGAGGTGCACAAAGCGTCCCGACCACTCCACAGAGACCCACTGCTGGTCAGGGGCTGAACTCGGTAAAATAAATATCTCGACTCAAAGATATTTCTTGTTCTAACTCGTAAAAACAGTTTTTTCACAACTTTCACTCATTATCCGGTCCGACTTACATTACAGCATGTAACCATTTATAAATCTCATAAACACATGTTTTATTCACAGTGGAACATGGTATCACATGTTCAAGACCTTTTACTATTTTCATGAAAAGGCTCTTTAGAGTTTTATGGCAGTGGAAAGACTTGTTCCTCCTCCGACTGGGTTCTGTGGTCCACACAGTCCTCACCCATCTGGAGAACAAGAACTCATGTCCTCCTGGTGTGTGTGGCCTTCAACACTTTACACTGCACACCCAGGTCCACAAAATGTCATCACTTAGGTTCTCTGGTCTCCTTTCACCCAATCACCTTCAGCTCCTCTGAGTCTCCTCATGGCTGTGTGCTGAGCCCCCTTCTGTTCTCCTTGCTCACCTATGACTGCTCAGCTAAACATCCAGGCTGATGTATTGTGATGTTTGTGGATGACACAGCTGTGCTCAGACGCATCAACAATGAGTCTGGCTGCAGACTGGAGGTGGAACATCTGTTCGGAAATCATTTTTATGTCAACGTAAAGAGAACCAAAGAGATGGTCCAACACACTCCCCCTGCACATCAGAGGAACAGTGGTGGAAGTGGTGTCCAGCTTCAGGTACCTGGGAATGGACCTGAAGTCAGAACACTTCCTGCCTGGTAAAGAAGGCACACTGGGACCTCTACTTCCTCAGTCAACTGAGACCTGCAGGTCCTGGGAGCTCAGTCCTGAACTACAGACGACAGGTTCTCCAGCTTCACTGTTTGGTGCTGATGTAATAATAATAATAATGAATTCAATTTATAACGCACTTTTCATTAGTGAAAATCTCAAAGTGCTACACACATTCATACACCGGTAGCGGCAGACTACCATGCAAGGTGCTTTCCAGTCCTACCGGGAGCAACTCGGGGTTAAGTGTCTTGCCCAAGGACACAACGACACATGGTGTGGGGAACCGGGATTCGAACCGCCAACCTTCCGATCGGGGGACGACTGCCATTACCACTACGCCACGGCCGCCCTTCATTATTATTATTATTAAAGAGCTTGTAAATGAGCAGAACCCAGACGTTTGGTATTGCAGACGTCATCACTTTCAACTCCTTGTTGTTTCAGTCCTTCTCAGAGATGTTTGTAAAGTTTTTGGAGACGGAATCGACCCCGTCGCTGCCTGCACCAAAGCTCCCAGTCCACGACTTCAAGCCTTTGAGCGCCCCCCCTGCAGGAAGAACCAGTGGTTCTACTCCCACTACTGCAGGTAAAACACCGCTCTGAGGAACGCCACGAGATTATTACAATTACATGGAAGCTTTTGGTTTTTACTAACATGGCAGAGAGTTCTACTAACGCCTCTTTCATCGTAGGAGCTGCAGCGTCTGTCCGGCGAGCTGGTGAAGCCAACCCTTTCCTGGCCCCTCGCTCTGCAGCCGTGCCTCTGCTGGCTGGGTCTGGTTCTGGTGGTTCAGGGGGCCACCTGCTGATGAAGCCCATCTCCAGCGCTCTGCCCACTTTCACACCTGTGCCGGTGTCAGCTGAGGCCAGTGGAGGCGCGGTGCTCAAGGACTTGTTGAAGCAGTGACATGGCCCCACCGGGGGCCTCTCAGATGTCTGTTTATCCAGAAGGAGTTCTCTGCAGACGGAGGTTTTCAGGAGCCTACCTTTAACTGCGTCTCGTTCTTCTAGCAACAATAAATGATGAAAGGATCCATCAAAATGTCGTAAGCAGTTTGAAAAGGTGTTCAAAGTAAAACTATTATCGATGATGTTCTCGAGGTTCTAGTTCTATGCAACAGGCTTTACACATCAGTAAAGGTTTTGTCTCAGTGCTGCTGTTGGGTCTTAACTGCAAATGAAACGTTCAAAGAAGCGACTCCGCTTGCCAAAAGGAAGCAGGATGAGAACATTTTTGATGCGTGGACCATCCAGTGTGAGAGCATTTCTATAGTTTTTTTTTAAATTCCCTCAAGTTCTGCACACAAGTGACCTTATAAACTCTGATCACCACCTCTGCAGGAGCAAATGTTTGTTTTCTCTCAATAACTTGCATCAAAAGGTTTTTTTTTTAGGTTTTTTTGTTTGACCCAGGACTAAATAATATAAATAAATAATCTGGCAGCAGCCGAGAACATGGAGATTTATGTGGTTCAGAACATCTGTTGAAACTATAAAGATGTGTGTTCTCTTGCTAGACCTTTGTTTCCAGACAGCCAGGTTGCAGTATGCAGAGAGCATTGTTGGAGCTGCTGAAGTACAACACTATTAAACAGGTATAATGTAAATAAATAATTGTTTTATAATATTTATAGGCACAAAGGAAGCTGGGGGAGTGGAGTGCCTCTATTTTTGCAGGTTGGTGGTCTGGTCAGGTCTGTAAATGGTCAGTATAAAGATATATATGTTTTGAAATTGTAAAAACCTGAACATCAAAATGTAAGAACCTGATCAGAGCAGCTGCTGCAGAAGGAATGTTACAGGACTTGTCCGGGTGTACTGATGAAATGTAAACCGTAAATCCTGACTGGAATGAAATTTTTGTAAATGTAAAATCTGAATCTTGGAAGTGGAACAAAGGGTAACTCTGAACATGAATGACCTTCTGAAATTGGACTTTCAATAAAGGTGCCAGTTGGTGATTCCTAAATTATGAGCCGTTTCATCTGTTGATTTATTTTCCTTCCTTTTAAATTGTTAAATTATACTGTGGGGGTGCTGTGAGCCAAGTCCCTCAGCCAAACTCCCACACCCCCTCGCAAGTTAACGGCTGGTCCAGAGTTCCACAGCCGGGACAGAACCCACAATGTTCCTCTTGAATTAGAGCTTCAACCATGAGCTAGATTATCTTCTCCAGCACCCCTGAATAGTGCTTATAGCAGAGGCTGAGTGTGATGGAGCACACCCTTGTTTTGAAGAGGGGAACCACCACCCCATCACCCAATCAATTGGTACTACCTTTTAAAAAGAGGCACTGTCAACCTTACAGCCACAACTCAGGGCAGTTGGCTCAACTATGGAGAGACTACTGCCTCCACTTAGATGCTGTGAAAGATCTCTCAACGGTGGAAGTTAAAGCTACTTCTGATGGGTTTCTCTGCCAGAAGTTTCCTGTAAATACTCACTAAACGTTTGGGTCTACTGGGTCTGTCCAGCATGTCCCAACACCATCTGATCCAACTCACAATCAGGTGATCAGTTGAGAGCTCAGCTCCTGGGCTGGACTGTTGCCTATGTAGACCACATGAAATTATGAGGAAAGTAGCTTGGGCAGGAATGCCCAGACATCTCTTTCCACAGTAAACTCTTAAAGCTCTTCTGGGAGGACTTCAAGGTGTTCCCTGGCCAGCCAAGAGAATTCGTCGGCAGCACGAGGATCTTCTGCGGTGACCGGCGGAGCTCGGAGCCGGGGAGATGATGCCCTGAGGTGGCTCCGAAGCTCTGGTGGAGAGTAGGGAGAGTCAGAGACCGGCGGAGTTCTGAATGTTGTCGTTGGCCACCAAGTACAAAAAACACCTGCACTTCAGCATTAGACCACGGTGTTGTCATTGATATTTCTAAAATCAGGTAATCAAATGGCGGATCGAGTGTTGTGAAAATTCTCAAATCCCTCTAGTGACTCCACCCCCTGACCAATCAGTGACCAACAGTGTTCTGGCATCATGCTTTGGTGCTGGCGCAGCTCGCTTGGTACCCTTGAGAAGAAGGGGTCAAAAATGATGCCGGTTCCGCAAAAAATTCATAGTGGAAAAGGGATCAAAACCATACCGAACTGAGTCGAGTCGTGCTGACAAGGTACTATGGAAAAAGGGCATTAGTCTCCCGACCATGTTCTGGTTCTTCCTGGAGTCTCTTCCCAAATGGATATTTCCAGAGAACCTCAAAGGTGTCTATGGGGCATCCTTATCAGATGCTGGCTCCTTTATGTGATTGAGCAGCAGCTCTTCTCTGTCACTCCTGGATAACAGAACTTCTCACCCTATCTCTAAGGAAGAGAGAACCAACCTGCCTCAGGAGACCCTGCCAGGGGCAGGGCTCCTAGTAACATTTGCCACTTCGTCTCAACTCTCTTAGGTTCCTCTCCATGCTGCAGCAGTTAAGGTCCTGCCCACTGCCGGTAACCACTCTCACTCAGCCCGGTTTATCAGACCACCTTGTTTATAGTTCTATGCGAACTGCTTTGAGGTGCTGATTTTGATGTGAGCAGACAGTTGTTGATTGGCCAGCAGAGCTACCTCACTGAATGACCTGCCCAGTAAAACTACAAACCACATCTGAACCTCCACTTCCTCATCATGTTGACAGACAGCGCCACAAGAAATGAGCGTATTTACAGAGCGATATCAGTGATGATGGCGCAACAACCCGGACTTATAAGCAGTTCTGGGATAAGCTAAAGGAATTGAAGTCAGATTAGGAACATTTAGGATCACAACAAGCGGAGTGACTCGAACAATAACCTGTTACGATATCGCCCACAGAGCAGGGAAACCATGGCAAATCACCTACACCTGAGAAGAACTGAGAAGACGAGAGCCAAGTGGAGTCACTTATCAAAGGCAAAGTGGTTATTCAGACACACAAACTCCTCCACTTCACCAAGGATGATGCGGATTACTCCTGGCAGCTACAACTCTTACACACTTTTCTTACTACACCAAACTTCAACTGTGTTTGTGTCTTTGTATTTATTACCTTGTTAGGTCCATTTTTTCAACACACACTACACTGTGAGGACCTATGGCTTTTTATGGGGCCCAAAGCCTGGTCCCCATAAGAAGAAGTACCATTGATGGGTTAGGGGTTAGGTTCAGGACTAAGGTGTGAATTGAGGATGGGTTAGGTTTAGGCAGGGCTTAATTTGTAAACCGATCAATGCCAGAACACAGATGGTGGGCAGGCCGGCATTAGGGTGGTTGTGGTGGTGGTGGTGGGGGTCTAGGGTTAGATATGTATGGGTTAGGGTTAGGCTATAGCAGGGGTCTGCAACCTGCGGCTCTTGAGCCACATGTGGCTCTTTGGTCCCTCTGCAGCGGCTCTTTCAAGCTGTTACCAAAATTAACACAAAACTGAATTTTATAAGATGTTATATCCACAACAAAAAATGTCTAGTTTTAGGATTATCCTGTCATTTACTTTGCAAATACTGTATGTGGATACTAGTACTAATACACAGAGTAAATTATACTCACTTTAACTTTATTTCTTCAAAGTAATGTACAGTACTCAATTTCCCCACAATTAAAAAAACACATAAATGGGCACCAGTGACCCCTTTCAACCCAAAAGGAAGAAGCGAGTAAAGATAATGGATGGATGGATGGATGGATGGATGGATGGATTGTAGAATCCAGTCTTTTCTTTTGTCTCAACATGTAAAAATATCAATGAATGTTAACAATGGTAAAATGGTAAATGGAGCTTACCGGTACTTATATAGTGCTTTCCAGCCCCCTATAAGGGGTCCCAAAGCGCTTCACAGTACCAGCCATCCACCCATTCATACACACATTCATACACCGGTAACAATCATTGGATGTTTTTAGTTTCATAAGTTCATGCCTACTGGCCAGAAAAGCTCCCTCTAACAAACAAGTGGCCCATGGGCCACCAGTTGATAATGACAATTGTAGCTGGATTTAAGGCTCTAGATGTTCAATTTAGTGAAGGAAGGGGCAGAAATGGCTATTTTGGTCTTAAAGGTTGCAGACCCCTGGGCTATAGAAATGAATGAAAATGTAAAAAAGAAAAATGATGAAATCTGTCTGTCTGTCTCTCTGTCTATCTCTATATCTCTATGTACATATATGTACATATATAAATATGTGGGTTGCAGCCAGTTTTCTGTGTCCATGTACTGTACTCTGTGTGTGTGTGTGTGTGTGTGTGTGTGTGTGTGTGTGTGTGTGTCTGCTATGGGCCGTCTGTATGTGTCTGTCTGACTGGAGGGGGCTGGGTTTTCTCTGGATCTCCTGATTGAATCCAGCTGTTGGGGGGGTGGAAAATGCTTGAGCAGGACTCGTCAGCTTGCATTGCTAAAATAATCCGTGCAGCTGAAGGTTCTGGGCAGAAACGGGTCGGTCTATGTGTTTGGAGGTCATTTTGTGCAGCTCTTGGTCAATGAGCCGAAGATTCAGCCTGTTGATGAAAACCTTGTGTTGGCTTTGGGTGCAGTTGGGGCAACTGCAGTGAGCCCCGCTGGCTTCTCTGTTTCCAGGTCTGAATCTTTCCTTCCAGAAGGAGCTCAGCAGAAACCATCAAAGCATGTCTGAAATGTGTGGCCTCAGGTTTGCTTCCACTGGAAGGTCAGTACTTCATTCTTTACTGTGGGTTTTGTGCAGCAGCAGAATAATCAGTTGTTTTTATTGTTGAAGTTTGAGCGAATAGAGTGAAATGTAAAGTGTTGTTTGCAGGATGCTGGCTGCTCTGGTATTTATTCTGCTGTGTTTCCAGTCTGGACATGGACAGGTAACTGAAACCCTTAATTCACCTACCGGTACTGATCCTCAGACAAACTCTAACCTGGACTCTTGTCTTTCCTCAGACCTGCACAAATGGATTTGTGTTTGACGGCAGGTTAAGAGAGTGTGCAGGTGAGAAATGTCTGTCCTAAAGGCCCGTTGTCAATAAAATGTTCAAATCTAAATTAGATTTGTCGCCCATATAAGGAACCGCCACTGAATCTAATGTAAACGAAAGGTCTCTCAATCCTTGACAGAATATCACCTGCAGCCTTAGTTTTAAACTCATCTGCTGAGAAATAATACAGTTACTGACACTGTACCTGCCAGTACACATACATTGTGTACTATAGTATAAGTACTGTATTGTATGGGTGCTGTGGAAGGCCAATAAGGACTTGGCAACCCATTCAGAAGCTTTTCTTTGCAGACTGTAATCAAACATCCCAATTTATTATTCACGTCAAGTGAGGTAAAAGATCAAGTTTATTTCTCATGTAGAGAGACTTCAAGTCAAATCCATTGACTCAAACATAGGAGTTCAATGCATCAGAGTTCACTTCTTCGTGGGAGCTGCCTTCTTGGCTTTGGGTTTGGCTGCCTTCTTTGCTGGCGCTTTCTTGGCTGCGGTTGCCTTCTTCGCCACCTTGCGGCTCTTGGTGGCATTCTTGGTTTAGCTGCCTTTTTGACCATGGTGTGCTTCTTCACCTTCTTTGGGGACTTCTTAGCAGTTGCGGGCTTCTTGGCTGCAACCACCTTGGGCCATCATTAAATCTGTAATTATTTAATGTAGTATTAGAGCAACCTTATTAAAACAAACATCTACAGTCATGATGTCCTGCACACATCAGTCTGATCAGCACACAACTCTCACTTCATCCTTTTAGTGCTCAGCAGTGAGGCGAGGGCTTGATCTGTTGGAGTCTGTTTCCACATTTGTCTCCTGAAACTTTCAGTGGTCCGAACATTATCAAGAGTTTCTCTTTCCAAAGAAAAGTCTCTTGGCTGAAGATGGGGTCCTGGATGCAGAAGCTACATTAAGTGCTTCTGGGACACAACAGCTGCCAGTCTGTAGTCTGACGCATCTGTAGGATGTTCAGAGCTGTACAAGAGAAGCGCTGGACCTTTCTGGAACATTGTTTTGAGATCAGTGAAATTCTTCTTTGCTGCATCGGTTCATTTTATTGCAGCTAAAGTTCTTGTATGACGTATCTAAAAAAAGTTAAATCTGGTCCTCTGGCCATTCAAAAAAAAATAAAAAATTGTTAATGTTTTTTTGAATGTCCAGAGGACCAGGTTGAACTTTTTTAGATTTTTCTACCTGGATTATTGAGCATGCATCAGGATAGATGGATTGTTTGAAGTAGCTCTTCAGTGGCTTGGCCATGGTTGAGAAGCTTGGTAGAAACTTCTTGATGCAGGACAGGTGGTGGACTTCATAGGGTTTGAACACCACGTTATCTCTTCACCATCTTAGTTTTCTTTAGCAGTCCCTTTTGTTCCAAGCTGTCAAAGCTGTGCCCTTTAGTGACAAGAAGTAATAACATCAATGAAACATAACAAACACGTATTCACTGTGTGAACCTAAGAACATAACAGAAATAACTGACCTTGCTCAAGGGCTCAGAGTGGGGCAAATGGGGTGTAGGCAGGTTTGGGTGTTTCACCTTTTCCATTTTTGATGTTGTCAGTCGAGGAGGGCGAAATGGTGACCTTCTGATCACAGGCTCGCCTTTTCCAACCTCTGCACTACCACTTCTCCCAAAGTATAGATATAAAGCTGTATAGAGTAATTAGTTTAAAGTGGATGGGAGTCTGTCCCACAATTTCCTGGCTGCAGGAATGTCCTTCTCACTGCTCTCTTCTGCTCTCCAGATGTGAACGAGTGCGCCATCTTGCCTCGAGCTTGCCAAGGAGATATGCGGTGTGTCAACCAGATCGGAGGTTACCGTTGCATTCCCACTGGCTTATACGACCGGCCTTACAGCCCAAACAGCCCGATCCTGCCAGAACTGAACTACCCCAACCCTCCTGAAAGAGCTGCAGACACCTTCCAGCCTGCTCCTCCGAGATCCGTGGAGCCGAGTTACCCCAGAGTCAGGAGCCCTGTGCTGTGCACCCTGGGATACGCTCCTGCTGATGATGGCACCTGTAATGGTGAGTCCGTCCTGCTCCCTCATGTTAGTGGATAAAGGAAAAATCTTCTAAATGACCGGGGTGTGCAACGCTTCAATCCAGGGAGCTATTTCTCCCCATTGACAAAAAAAGATGGACAAAGCGTTTCCAGTCTCTGTCATTACTCAGATCTGAAGCCAAACTGTGTGTTTTTGGGAGTTTCCACGTAAAATTTCTGGAGCCAGAGGCTGAAACTGGAGGCATGGGGGTGTACCCTCGCTACAAAAATCCCACCTACTCACTGTCAATTACAGTGAATTATGACACTTTTCTTTAAGCCTTGAATAGCTAATTAAATGTAAACTTGTTGAAAACTCTGGATAGAAATATAAAAATTAAAAACATTTGACCAAACGAGGTAGAAACTAGAAGAATCAGCATCTGAAAAAAATAAAATAAATAAAGATCAAATGTATGATGATTCATGTTTTAGTCAGGAAAATGTTCCATTTGTTTATGTGGAGGGGCGGGGCCTAAATATTACACTGTTCCAGCTGTGAGGGGGCGCTCATTTATGTGGAGGGGCGGGACCTAAAGATTACACTGATCCAGCCGTGAGGGGGGGCGCTCATTCTTTATGTGGAGGGGCGGGGCCTAAAGATTACACTGCTCCAGCCGTGAGGGGGCGCTCATTCTTTATGTGGAGGGGCGGGGCCTAAAGTTACACTGCTCCAGCCGTGAGGGGGCGCTCATTCTTTATGTGGAGGGGCGGGGCCTAAAGTTTACACTGCTCCAGCCGTGAGGGGGCGCTCATTCTTTATGTGGAGGGGCGGGGCCTAAAGATTACACTGCTCCAGCCGTGAGGGGGCGCTCATTCTTTATGTGGAGGGGCGGGGCCTAAAGTTTACACTGCTCCAGCCGTGAGGGGGCGCTCATTCTTTATGTGGAGGGGCGGGGCCTAAAGATTACACTGCTCCAGCCGTGAGGGGGCGCTCATTCTTTATGTGGAGGGGCGGGGCCTAAAGTTTACACTGCTCCAGCCGTGAGGGGCCGCTCATTCTTTATGTGGAGGGGCGGGGCCTAAAGATTACACTGCTCCAGCCGTGAGGGGGCGCTCATTCTTTATGTGGAGGGGCGGGACCTAAAGTTTACACTGCTCCAGCCGTGAGGGGCCGCTCATTCTTTATGTGGAGGGGCGGGGCCTAAAGTTTACACTGCTCCAGCTGTGAGGGGGCGCTCATTCTTTGTGACTTCAACTTCCAGCTTCTGTTCCAGCTCACTGTCTCACCAACTGATACCACAGGACACTTTTTATGACTCCAGACCTTGAAAACCCTTTGACGTTTGAACTGCATCAAAATAAATGTTACAGCTGCTGCCAGTGGCTTGTTATCACCATGGTAACCATACACCTGTATTTGTCACTCTCTGGCTGACAAGTCAATGAGAGGCAGACAGAAACAGACTGAAAAGTAAGTTTCAATCAAATGGCCATGGTGTAAAAAGTATAAATCAGAGTTCACGAATTCTTGAACCTTCAGCTGCAGGAGACTCTGGTCACATGTGAGCTTTGATGTTTGTAAGAAAAATACGAAGCTGTCAGTGTGATCAGAGTGGAGCTGGAAGAGAACTTCTAGAGAGATGGAGGTATGCACTTGAAAGAAGAGGGATGAATGTCAGCCGTAGTAAGACAGAGTACATGTGTGTGAATGAGAGGGAGGTCACTGGAACAGTGAGCAGAGGTCACAAAGGAGCAGGACTTCAAGGTTCAGGACCCGACCACCTCTATGGACCAGCCTGGACCTCAGGACAACCAGAGACCTGACCACCTCTGTGGACCAGCCTGGACCTCAGGACAACCAGAGACCTGACCACCTCTGTGGACCAGCCTGGACCTCAGGACAACCAGAGACCTGACCACCTCTGTGGACCAGCTGGACCTCAGGACAACAGAGACCTGACCACCTCTGTGGACCAGGCTGGACCTCAGGGACAACTAGAGACCTGACCACCTCTGTGGACCAGCCTGGACCTCAGGACAACCAGAGACCTGACCACCTCTGTGGACCAGGCTGGACCTCAGGGACAACTAGAGACCTGACCACCTCTGTGGACCAGGCTGGACCTCAGGGACAACTAGAGACCTGACCACCTCTGTGGACCAGCCTGGACCTCAGGACAACCAGAGACCTGACCACCTCTGTGGACCAGCCTGGACCTCAGGACAACCAGAGACCTGACCACCTCTGTGGCCCAGCCTGGACCTCAGGACAATAAACCCCCACTGTCAGTTTTTATTTATTTTCCTGTCTGTGAGGATAAATCAGCCATGACAATCATGACGTGTTCAGTTTTCTGTTTTTGAACTGAGCTCATGGACAATAATGGACTTCTTGTCTCTGTTGGGGGGTGGGGGGTGTTGGTTTGGTTCCAGGAGATCAGCTCAGAACCTTGTTTGGGTAAACTCCACCTCCTGAGTGCCAAAAATGAGATCATGTTCAACCAAATCTGGACCCAGACTGGCCCTGAGGAGGCCACTTACTACACACATGCATGTGTGTGTGAGTGTGTGTGTGTTCTGATGTAATAGCTTGCTGATGGATGAAGCTTTTACAAACATGGCTTTGTTTTTCAGCTCGTGCCACAGCACTCGGTGCGTTTCCCTGCTGGCGCCGGTCTGTGGGACCAGTCTGTGGGGGAACAATGGATCAGATTAGACTTCTGATGAATTTCAGGACATGTTTTTCCATCAGCACTCAATCAGCAGGTTCCTCGTATGGGACTTTCTATCAATCCAAGACGGACGTTTGGTCCAGGAGTTCTTCGACATTCAGTCGTGGACCTTGTGACACAAATGGACCTTCAGCTGCTGTCACAGCCCTCCATCAGAACCTATAACCTCAAAGTGTTCACACACCCCAACCACAAACTTTACACAGTTTACGTGGATCTAAAGTGACAGAGTGACACAAAGTTGAGCATAACGGTGAAGTGGAAATAAAGTGAGTCATAGTTTTTATTTTTATAAATGAAAGTCTGAAAGGTGCGGTGTGCATTAGTATTCACCCCCTGTCCTCTGATCCCCTGAACTAAACCCCAGAAATGACTTCATCAGAAAACAGAGTCCACCTGTGAGTACTTTAACCTCGGGATATATCCAGATGTTCTGTGAGCTTCAGAGGTTCATTACAGAACAGCTATAACAGCATCATGAAGACCAAGGAACACAGCAAGACACGTCAGGGTCTGGTGTGTTGAGAAGTTTCCAGCAGGGTTAGCCTCTGTTCATCTGAACACGGAAAGACCAAAGAAGACCTGCCAAAATGCCAAAACTGCCAGGATAGCCTTAATCTGAAGAGCAGCCAAGAAGCCAAACTGTGGAAGGGATGCAGAGAGCCACACCTCAGGTGAGACCGTCTGTCCCACTGTTGGTCCTGATATGAGCATCAGGGTAGGGTTGAGAAATCTTGTCCACAGGACAACTGTTGATCCACAGATCTGTCTTGTATGGAAGAAAGTATCCTGTTTGTCCTCTATGGAAGACAGCTGAAGGTGCTCAAAACAGAACATTTTGACCCCAATGTTTTAAAACACGTCACACTGTCCCCACTGTGAGACATGGTAGTGGCAGCATCATGCTGTGGGGATGTTTGTCTTCAGCAGGGACAGGAAGCTGGTCAGAGTGGGTGGGAAGATGGAGGGAGCTAAATCCTGGAAGAAAACCTGCTGTCAAAGACTTGAGACTGAGGCGGAGGTCTACCTTCCCGCAGGATAGCCACCTGAAACATGCATCCATGTCTACAACAGAACGGGTCTGAACAAAACGTGTTCATGTGTTGGAATGGTCCAGTCAAAGTCCAGACCTGAATCCAGCTGATAATCTGTGGAGAAACTTGAAAGCTGCTGTTCAGACTCTCTGCATCCAACTTGACTGAGCTGCAGCTGCTTTACACAGAAGAATGGGACAAAGCACGAGTCTCCAGGTGTGCAAAGCTGAACACCAGAGACAGTGTTAGAATAAGGCAGTAATCATTATCTGGTGACCTGTGTAGTGTGTCGCTGTATGGCTTGACAGAACCTGCTCAAGGCCAACTGAAAGTCCTTCTCCATGGGCTCCCTGAATTCCTCTCATGTCCTGGTTTTTGCATCCTCAACCACTAGGCTGCAGTCCTCCTGGCCACACTGTACCTGTCAGCTGCTTCAGGAGTCTTCCAGGACAGCCAAGGCCTGAAAGCTTCCTTTTTTATCTTGACAACCTTCATGACCACCGGTGTCCACCAGCAGATTCTTTGGTTGCCAAGCACCAATGACCTTTAGACCACAGTTCTTGGAAGCTGCATCTGCCCTAAACATGGCCTATTTGCATTCCATATCCTAAACCTCCCCCAGAACAAGTGAAAAACTCTCTGGGAGGTGTGAGTTTTCATGGGATCCATCAGATGTTCCCACTTCACCTTCACTATGCATTTGGGTTTATTAGACTTACTTCTCCACCATTGGATCCAACTCAACACGAGGTGGTGATCAAATGACAGCTCTGCCATTCAAGTTCAAATCAGGGAGGCCCTTCTTCCTGTTCATCACCTTCCAGATAACTTTGTCATTGCCCACATGGGCATTATCATCACCTAGAAGAACAAGGGATGGCACGTTGGCACCCCATCCAGGACACTATCCAGGACACCATCCAGAGGCTCCTAAAAGGCTGAGTAATCTAAGCTGTCAACAGTGAGAACCTTCCCTCCTGCAGATCAAAGGCACAGAGTGGCAACCCTCTTGTTCACCGGGGAAAACTCCAACACAGAGACATTCAACCAGGGGCTTGTGAGAATCCTCACACCTATGCAACTCCGCTCTCTCTTGGCAACTCCGGAGTAGGAGAAAGTCCAGCCTCTCTCCAGGAGTTGGATATACCTATGTTGGAAATACCTATGATACCCTATGTACATAGTTTTGTTCCACCTCATGTACCACATGTGATGTGAATGACAATAAAGAACCTTGAATCCTTGAATATTCTAGGCAGAGCAGATAATATCATGTGCTAAAGTATAACTGAAATCTTTGGGAAATTTGGATTTCATGGAGGTTGGAGCAGTAGTAATGTTGCAAATTTTGGTGCAGGAAGACCATGGGATTCAGGATTCAAATCTTTGTGCTGCCACCCTCTGAGCCACCTCCATGAGAGATGTAGAACTGATGCCATGGAGGACTGACATTAGTCTTGGATGAGGCCAGAGAAGTTGTTGGAATGCTATAAGCAAGCCCATATGATGCATGATGTATCTACCAGGCAGGCCTGGTGCCTC
>JBBPBX010025828.1:0-14531 GCA_038048925.1 Garcialebias charrua
TATGCTCGTTTGAGTTTTGCTTGTCACCTCGCTGTGTGGAAACAGAACGGTTTCCTAACAAGCGACAGAAAAGTGGTCAAACACAAAGAGCTTTTCATAGCGTGTGATCACTTGGTGACATCACACGACTTACAGATCTACTGGAAGAAAGTTCCAGGACATTCTAGAGTCCCAGGCGATGACAAGCACTACAATGACATTGCAGATTCCTTAGCCAAAGAAGGAGCCGACGAAGGTCCTCTATGGTCCTTCGACCCCTCCTGGTTAATCAAGACTCTGTCAATACAACCTACAGTCAGGGTAATGGCAGTCACACGTGCACAGGCCGCAGCCAGACCTGCTGACAACGCAGTCTCTGTACGACCTGCACTGACTGACCCAGACATCATCCAACTACAGAAGTCGGATCCTGCTATCAACTCCATGATACTGTACCTGACTGATCCAGAGAAAAACACTCCGTCTAAAGACGAACTGGATTCCGATCCAGACCTTAAAGTCCTTTACCAGCTGCGCAAACAGCTAAAACTAATCAAAGGCATCCTAACTTTCGCTCATGGACCAACGTCCTCACCTGTGTTCGTGGTTCCCCATGAACAAAGGGGGGTGATGTTAGTTCATGCCCATGATCTCCCGTCCGCAGGACACAAAGGAGATAAAGCCACGCTGACGGCATTAAAACAAATTGCCTATTGGCCTGGAATGAAAAAGGATGTCAAGGACTACATTGAAGGGTGCGTGGTCTGTGGCCAGTTTCAGCCAACCAGACCACTTCACAGAGCACCACTGCAAAGCAGAGGCATTGCATTCCCATGGTCTGACCTCCAGATCGACTGGGTTGGACCACTCACTAAGAGCTCTAGAGGAAATAAATATTTTCTCACGGTAACCTGTGCATTCACCAAATGGGTAGAATGCCTACCAGCTCCTAACGACACAGCACAAACCACTGCTATGTTGTTAATGAATCATATATTCTCAAGGTTTGGACTTCCCCTTCGGGTGAACTCAGACCAAGGTACACACTTCACAGGTGAAGTGATGAAAGAACTGTGGAAGACGCTAGGCGTCAAGGCCAACTTTCATGTCGGCTACCACCCACAGGCTTCAGGCCAAGTAGAGAGAGCAAACAGAACTGTGGTGAGTATTTTGAAGAAATACGTGGCTGCAAACCACAAGGACTGGGACGTGAAACTCCCTCTGGTCCTCATGGCCATAAGAGCCACTCCACACACATCAACTGGCATCTCTCCCTTCGAGATGATGACCGGTCGACAAATGACTCTCCCTCTACACCTGTTGTACCAACCAGGCGACGCCGCCATGGCGACAGCCTACACTACACAACAATACATGAAAGATTTGAATGTACACCTCAGAAACACTTTTGCTTTCGCCCAGAAAAACCTGGAAAAATCTGCTGAAGGACGCAAGGCGTACTACGACCAAAAGGCCTCTCACAATGAACTCCAAGTGGGAGACAGAGTCTGGTACTATACGTTCGCCCCAGCAACCGGGAAAGGAGGGTCCGAGACCGGAACTCTCGCCCGCAAACTAATGCCCAGGTGGACTGGACCTCATCTGATAACAGACAAAGTGTCCTCAGTCGTCTACGAAATCAAAATCAGCAAAGGCCGCAAAGAGCCAATTGCTAAATGGGTACATCGAAATCAGATCAAACCTTACAAGGCGTTCAATGACTCCACAAAAGACAAAGATCTCACAAACTCACCGACTTCATGGGATAATAAGGTCGTCCAAACACAAGTTAGTAAATAAACTAATCAGGTTTAAACTACCGTATATTCCACCCTATAAGTCGCATTGTCCAATTTGAACTTAGAAACGCTAAGCCTAAAACCCACAACAAAAAACTAACCTTAACAACCGTTTAAATCCACGAGATTTAATTTGACCTCGGTCATAAAGTTGAGACCTGTTTTTCTTGTGTGTTGCACTTTGGAATCTGACGACAAGAGTGTGTCGAAGCAGTGAAACGTTGTTTCCTTGTTGTTTAGTCATTACTGTTGTCATTAGTTGAGATATTGTTTGGTTCTGAACACTCCCAGCCAAAAAGGTTTTGTATTAACATTGGTTAATGAATGATATGGATTTAACTATGCCAACATACAGTTCGTTTTGTTAAATCTCAATCGTTGAAGAGCCAATGTAGTTTAAAGCTGCTCAAGGTACAATAAACTACACTGGTCTCATAATTTCTAAATTGAACCGATTCGATCGTTTCTATTCTAGATTATCTATTCATTTTGATGAGTCTCGCCATAGACTTCAAAATTTATTAGGAATACCAAATCCTACGTCGTTCGTCTAAAAGACAACAGACATTTAGATCAAACTATATTTCATTTTTCTATTTTAGTTTAACCTAAACTAAGTAATGAATGGAGGAATAGTTTGGAATTAGAGGCCTTCGTTACAGAAGCCCTCCAAAATTTTATAGGTACAGATCCCTATATCTAATTTTACAGAATTGATCCACCCCTTAATTGGTAATTGTAGCTGATCTAAACCATGATAGCTTACATACCAGGTGCATATAGGTAGGGCCTAATGTAAAATCCCAATCATAAGCCCACCTAAAACCACATAATTGCATGACACATAGAACCAGAGTGGCACTGACTGGAAACCAACCAGCCAACAACCTTCGATGTGGGGACCTGCAGCTCCAACGCTTGGTCTTCAACCTTCATCCAAGGGTCGCCTCCTCTGCGTCAATCGAGGGATCCCCTCTACATGCTGATTATGAAAACAATTGTTGCTGATCAATCAACAAAACTAATCGTTGTGGAATTACCGCTGTGGATTATAAGACTTTGTTTTCCAAAGGATCACAGACTTTGTTTTCCAAGAGTTAACAGACTCAGTTTTCCAAGGGATTAAAAGCTTTTCGCAATGGGATTACCTCCGAACAGTATGGAATTTCCAAAAACTTTATGGGATTATAATTTTTGATTTTTCTTTTCCACTTGCTGGATTACTTCAAGATCAAAGACAGTTCAAGGTTTCCTTTCGTGTTGGACCCCATCCCCAAGGACTGGCGATGGCTTCCAAAAGGGGGGAGATGTAGTGGACCTACCCAGGGTCAAACTAAGGTTTTTGAACTGTCCAGTGATGACCTTTACTGACCTCTCAGTAAAGCAAGACATTTACCACAAAATCATTCCATTAGATGTAATCTGAGTCACATAGTCACCAAAAGAGACTATTTCTATCTTTGATTTTATTCTAATGTAATCAAAAGAATAACTTTTGTCATTTTCATGATATATGTTATATGCTGTTATTCTTTTAATATGTAGTATTACTGTGTTGCTTGACCAAATGAAAGTGTCTACTCAAAATATCTATGACAAAGTTGAATGAGGTGTCAGATTGACTTGCTCAGGAGTTGTTTTTGTTGAGTTCAGCTGAAACTCTCGGTAGCGTCGAGATGTCTCCTCTCTTTCAGACACTTTTCCAAAACATTCCTCTTTGTTATCTAAGCAGACTTGCTGTCAACCTTGAGTTTTTCACTTCACGTTTTCACACTCCTCTGGGCCCACGGACCAATGAGGAAAGTGTGTTCTAATCTCAACATTTTTGAGTAAAAGCGTTTGTTTGCAAGAACGCTTCAGAGTTTGGAAGGAACGAGAAAGTTCCTGATGAGTTTCTGGGAGCTTCAAAGACATGAAGACGTCCCAAAGAGCTGAATGAATGCCTGTCACCCGCCAAGGACAGTCATTCGGCTAAGGACTAAATAACAGGCTGTTATGAGTCCACTTCGAACGAGCGCAAGCTCAAAACTTTGTTTATTCCTTCCTGGAATAAGTTTATCTTGAAGTCAGAGGCCAGGAGCTGACATATTCTCTGATGACCAAGCGGAAACCAGGAGACGTTGAAACGTAAACTAGAACCAGTTTTGGACGTGCTGGGACTAAAGGACTCTGCGCATCTGAAGGCTGGTGTCATTTCTTTATCAGACTCGTCGAAAGGTAAAGAGCTGTTTACAAAACGTACCTGGATTTTAGCAGAAGTCGGATGGAAGTGTCACTTTTGGTATCATGCTCAAGATAATTTCCTTTAAACCATCTCCCATCTTCCTCCTATCTTTTTCCCTCAATTCTAAGCTGGAAACTATTTAAGCTAAGGAGCCCTCAGACTAAATATGTTTAACATCCAATATTGAAGTCTGTTGTGTTAAATTTAAGTGTGCTGACGTATTAAATTGAAAGAAAGTGAAATCATGTCAATCAAGTGTAATGGTGTTAATTTAGTTGATTTATTTTAAATAAATGGTAGTGTCGCCTGGCATACCAACTAAGTTAACGTCTTTGTCACTTAATGGCCTTGTTTATTTATCCATCATAAAGATCACAGAAATATTGGGTAAACTGAAAAAGAAAAGAATCCGTGAAATTACTATTCAATCTGAATAAGTAGATTAATTAAGGATAAAGAGGTCAGCTTAATACTGACCCCTGTTAAAATCCTTTAGTTACATCTGGGTGGCACTATATGTGTTTAAAGACACAATATATGGTCTCCCTCGTGTTTCCTTCATGAGAATCACAGAGACAGTCTCTCAGTATTCCCTGAGATACATGAAGCCGGTCCCGCTTCCATTTTCGCTCTGCTTTACTGCAACGTTTTCGAAGAGCCCGCGTCATTTCGTTGAGCCATGATGAAGGTCTGTTTTTTGAAGATGCCTGTTTGAGAGGAGCGATAGAGTCCATGATCGTTGTGCAAGTGTGATGGAAGGAGGTGATGAAGTCCTCAGGATGTAGAGAAGGGTCCGGGCTGATAGCAAAGCATAAGTCAGTGCTCTTGAAGGCATCAGTGAACTGACTTTGGGAGGATGGGGTGATGGAGCGGCAGAGATGTGCTGGGAGAACAGCTTTCGATGCAAGAGGGGTGGAAAATTCAAATAATATGGGAAAGTGGTCCGAAATACAGGTGTCCAGGATCTCCACAGCAGATATGTGAAGGCCGTGGGAGATGATTAGGTCCAGTGTATGACCCTGGCTGTGGGTGGCCCCCGAGACAGACTGCGACAGGTTAAAAGAGTCCAGAAGGTCCTGAAACTCATATCCAAGTTGATTACTTGAGCAACAGGTGTGCACGTTGAAATCTCCACAAAAGAGCAGCGAGTCAAATTTTGGCAGCAGGTCAGCCAGTAGTTCTGAAAACTCACTGAGAAATTCTTTATTGTATTGTGGAGGCCGATAAAAGAGGCCACATAGCAGAGGTTTAGGAGATTCCAGCACAAAAACCATTATTTCAAAGCTGTTATAGTTTTTCTGAGGTAACAAACGGAATTTGAACGCCTCATTGAAGACTGCAGCCAGGCCACCCCCCCTCTTCCAGCCCCACGCGGTGCGCTCAGGTGGGAGTAGGGATGGGAATAGGCTATATGCCACGGACTTCCGTTATAGGACTTCCGCATTCATTGGACAGACGGCGCACTTCCGGTTCACAGCCACAGGATGGCGATCTTTACACAATCTCTGCAGGACTTGCCGACAGTCAAGGATGTGTACCGAATTATTCAGACCTTGTCTAAAGCGCACATCTAAGAAAGACAAAGGATTAAAGCTTTATGTGTCCAACTACATAAATAACTCTGAAGGTAAGTCTGTATTTGTTTTCAGTTCACCAAACTGCATCATGTAGGCTAACACAGCTAACATAGTTAACCCTTGCTAAATTGTTGAGTAAACGTGTTTTGTCTGTACATTTCTGATTTAACACAAATGTTAGTTTCAAACAAGGAGGCAGGAGAAGTCAGGGCTGAGTGTTTACAGTCCATGAGGAGCAGCAGAAGCCCCACTGTTTGAGTCAAAGCCACCTGACAGTTCAGTTTCAAACAAGGAGGCAGGAGATTTAGACCAGATTTAGAAACAAAAGTTATTTTAATTTAATTATTTTAATTCAAGTTTGTGTACAAAACTTGAGTTGAAGTTAAATATCAGACAATATAAACTCTTTATATTCAACACATGTCTGCTATATGGTTTTGTGAATCTCACTGTTTATAGCAGCTCTTAATAAGAGATGTTTTCTTTCACTGGACAGGACACCGTAGTGATGATGATGAGGAGGGAGCCAGCTGGTCCAGCCTGGATGTTTGTGAGCCGAGATCGGATCCAAACACTCTCCACTGATGACGAAGGACATGTGATCCATGTGGATGGTTGAACAGAAGAGCTGCTTCATCACTTACCTTTGTCTGACTGATTAATGTTTTTAAATCTCCATTAGCTGTCGAGGAAGCTGTGACTTAAAGTCAGAAGCTGTAATGCTATAAACTGTTTAAATCTTGTGCCTCAAACGTTTCCTACAGTAATGTAACATCATCATCAAATTTGTTTTTAATAAACTGGCTAAAATAAACTGAACTCTAAGCCTGTCTTAAATCAACATACACATTTTTTTTGGGTGATAATAAGAAGACAAAGTCAGAATGTTTTGAACATTTTATTTTCTTACAAGTAGTAAGTAGTGTGACTGTAGTGTCAGGGTACAGTAGTCTACAGTAGGTAGATTTTTATGCATCTGCTCTTCAGGTACTGTATCGGGTCCTAATTGAGCCGAGTACTGTCAATAAAAAGTTGCAGTGATGATCCGCCTGGCCCTGACCGTGGACTGATGGACACCGTACCGGTCAGCAAGGTCCCGTTGCTTTGATCCAAGGTCAAGGTCATTTAAGAACAGGAAGAACTCAATGGGCTGCAGGATATGGGTTGATGGGGTGGTGTGGATAAATAATCAATAAATAACACTGAACAACTGGTAATAACTAATAATTAAATCTCAATGTCACTACTTGTGCAATAACCTGTCACACAACCTGTGTAATGTTGATTATGTGTAGTGTATATATATATACTGTATACAGTATATATATAACTATGTGCATGTTAGCTTGTACTGTATTACTAGTTTGAAATACTTACAGTAGTTCATTCAAATTCATCCTGCTGCATCATTACTGTATATCCAACCATGTTTACTGTCTCTCTTCAGGACTTTGTGAATATTATAATTACTTTTTCACTTTGCATGCTTTTAGTATAGTATAGTTTTTTAGCAAGTCAAATCGGATCTTCTCATCCTGAGCACTTCATTGTACTGTTAACTCTGTGTTAACCTGTATATGACAAACACAACTTGAACTTGATGGGGAGTTCCTCTCGTCTCATTCTTGGTGAACACTGACCATGGATGGCAGAGCAGTCACATCAGGAGGTCAGATGATGCAAACCTGAAAAAACAAAAAAGTGTTCATATTTACCTTCATAACGTAAAAAACCAAACAGAGAACTCTTTATGAGAGTTATGCTTTAAAATAAATAATTACATCTCAGGAAATAAAAGTTTTATTGAAGTGAAACAGTTCTGGTTTCATATTAAAGGAAACAGCAGAGAATATTTCAGAGGTGCCCTGAAGTTACTAGGAGTTTACAAACATATTTACAGATTAGAAAACTGTTAAAATCTGAATATTATTTTAAAAGTATGTAGTTACAAACTTTTATTAAATCACTCATGACTCCAACATTAAATCTACAAGTGCAGGATGTGGAGTCGAGTCATATTCATGTTTCTTACTGAGCTGCAGCTGCTGTGTTCTCCTCCTCGCTGTCCTCTTTGCTGCTTCTCCCAAAGCCCCGGTCATGGAAGGGATAATTATTCCACTGGAACAATGCAGGTACAGCTCATTTTTAACCACTGTTTGATGCTGGCTCTTGAATATTCTGAGGTTTAAAACGCCAGCTACAACCGAGTGTTAGCTTTAAGGCTAACTCGGTTAGCCACGAACTCTGGCATTAAAATATAAAAAACTAAGCGCTCTATTGTCCCTGATATTCACTGGACACAACGGCACACAACAAATCTCTCTTGTTGAACCAGTAGCTCGCAGATAATTTACCATTTGTGTCTTTTACATGGTCTAGTTCTAGAAGCTACCGCTAAAAACAACTGCTGTCGACCAGAACCGGAAGTGCAGCGTACGACCAATATTTTAACGGAAGTACGTCACCACTACCCGTGGCATATACCCTATTGTTAAGAAATTATCAATATCGATTCCTTTATCGATATCATTTATCGATTCAATTCCTTATCAATTCTGTTAACAATTCTCATTGAGTTAGGCAAAAAAATATAGTACACCATTTGTGTGCATGAAGTATTTAATGCTCTTTCACCAGAACAAAAATAGAACTTTTATGAAAAAATAATTCCTAATTAACATTACCGTATTAAGGGGCTGTCCATGGTTGGAATGGGTGAAAGGCTTCTATACAGTTGGACTTCTGTCTCTTCCTCAAAAAGTTCTTCTAGGGTTGTCTCTTTTTGCTGCTTTACAGGAGGCATCTGAAATTATTGACATAACCACAAGATTCAATTTTAAAATAAATAGTGTAATAATCCATGCAATCTATCATCTTTCATTACAAAAAACAAAACTTACATAGTTATCATCTTCATCCTCTTCTGCCTCCCTCGGTGTCTCTCCCTCTGCGTGTCTCCCAGCTCTGCCAGCTTCAGAAGAAATTCACCATTAAAAACACTGAGCAGCAAGAAAAGCTCTCACAACAGAAAGAGGCTACAATGAAACACACTGAACAACAATATAAAACACTTTTGTTTTTGCTCCCATTTCTACGGTGGCATTTTTAGGTCTGTTGTGTGTTAATATCGTCATCCTGAAAGCTAAGTGTGCTAGCAACAGCCTCTGAGCCAGCCAGACTCCGGCAATCCTCGTCAGCTAAATGTTATTACATGAGATGGAGATTATTTATAAAATACAGTGGAAGCAGTATAGCTAAAAGGTAACAAGTGAAAGAATTTGACGTTACCTGCTGTAACATTTACAACGGAGGTGGACGCTTTCTCTCCACTTCCTTCTCCTCCAAGCAGCGTGTTAAAAACGGTACATTTCTTCAAAATCAGCGCATGCCGAGTGGCCAAATCTTCTGCATGTTCGACGTATTTCCTCCCTTTATCGTAATGGACGCGTTGCATGCGTTACAAGTAGTCCTGGTCTCATCTTTTTTCGTGAAATGAAGCCAAACGCTTGAGCGCTTCCTCCGCGACGCCATTTTGAACATAGATATCATATATAGACACCACCACCACTCGTCTCGGGCGCGGCGCATGTCTGTGATGTCAGCGCTTGAATACGTCACCACCATGAGTCTACAGAACCAGTAAGCTGAATCGTTAAGACATGCATCCTACAATTCCATGGAATTGGACTATTAAGAACCGGTTCTCTAACAGAACCGGTTCTCGGTTCCCATCCCTAGGTGGGAGTAGCCATTTGGAAGGAGTTCAGAGAAGCAGCTGTTGTCTCCTGTTTTCTGCCAGGTTTCAGTAATCAGAAACAGATCCAGACGATGAGTTGAGATCAAATCACTTAATATAAAAGTTTTATTAGTGATCGATCTGGCGTTAAACAGTGCTGCACGTACTGGAACACAGCCAGTTACGTTACTCTCAGCTCGAGCAAGCCGTAACAATAGGCGCCATCTTGGATTCCTGGATATAGCAAAGTCGTGTCTCAGTTGAACTTTTCAAGGTTGTATTTTTTATTTATCACATACACCACATGTGGTGGAACAAAACTGTGTACACAGGGTCCCAGTTACATCCAACAAAAGTATTAAAATGTAAAAGAAAAACAGTAATAAGATCTAAGATATGAACTAAGTAAAATGTTAACTAAAAATCACTAAGCACTAGTAGCAAAAAAACAATACGCTGAACAGCAGCACAAACACGAGTCTGTGTGAACAGACGAGCATGAATGAACACAGCAGTGACATGATGTGATTTTTCACAGTGATTATTCTGGTTAGAGATTCACGAGTCTAACAGCCTCAGGGTAGAAGCTGTTCCTCAGTCTAGTGGTTCTACACTTAATGCTCCTTAACCTCCTTCCTGAGGGGAGCGGGACAAAAAGTGTGTGTGCTGGGTGAGTGGGGTCCTTCATGATGCAGGTGGCCCTCTTCCTGCATCTGGAGGTGTAGATGTCTGTGATGGTGGGGAGGCTGACTCCAACATCTTCTGTGCAGCCTTCACCACTCTCTGCAAAGCTTTTCTTTCTGCAGCTGTGCAGCCTCCATGCCACACGTTGATGCTGGAGCACAGGATGCTCTCCACTGCACACCTGTAGAAGGAGGTGAGGACTGAGCTTCCCAGACCAGCTCATCTCAGCCGCCTGAGGAAGTAGAGTCTCTGATGAGCTTTCTTGATCAGGCTGGTAGTGTTGTTGCCCCAGCTGAGTTTGTCATTCAGATGCACCCACAAGTACTTGTAGCTGGACACCACTTCCACCGCAGATTCTCCTATGTTCAGTGGGGGTGGGGGGCTAGGTGTGTTTGTTTCTTCTGAAGTCCATGACCATCTCCTTTGTCTTCTTCACATTGATGTGAAGGTTATTCTCCTTGCACCAGCTCTCCAGGTGTTCCACCTCCTGCCTAACTGACTCATTGCTGTTTGCAAATGCATGGCAGGCACCTATTATTCTACACCTCGGAAGTGTGTCTACATTTCTATCTCCATTAATGCGGCCCGAGCCACAATGTCTACCCCACAAAAGTTATATCAAAACAACTGGCTCGGCCCTGTGTGATGTGTGCTTTTACTTTTATTATCATTTCGAGTTACCACGGCGACGTAATTTGCGAACAAAGACGCAATATTTCACCAACTCCAGGAACTAGTTGGTGACTGCCCACTTATTATTCTACACCTGAAAAGCGTATCTTTTTCAACTTTTATGTGCACCGAACTGCAATGTGGACCCCCACAAAAGTTATATCAAAACAACCAGCCCGGATCCAGGAAGTGTGCTATGACTTTTATTGGCATTCGCAGTTACCATGGTGACATATTTTGCTAACAAAGTTGCCAAATTTCCCGTAGGAAATGAATATTCATTCATTCAACCTTTATTTAGTCAGGTAAATCTTTTGAACCTCATGGGCTCATTTACGAAAGCGACCTGCTAAAACTAAAGAACAATGAACAGCAATGGTAGAATTTCCTTAAACAATAAACAAACAAACAATAAACAATAGAAAACAAAAGAGAGAAAAAAATATATACAGTATATATTGTAGTACTTGTATGTATTCGCTTATGCTTGCATTATTTCCCATACTGGTTAGACAGACCTGAGTTTAAGTGTTACTGTGCATTTACCTCGTTAACGGAACTCTGCATGCTGCGGTTGTGTGTTCCGGGGGACTGTTTTGTGTGTGACTCAGTTTTGATGCTCGATGACTCTGGTGTGGACGTATAAGTTCGTCTGCATCGGCGTTAGAGCACAAACATAACCATTAAGTTATACTTCTGTTAAGTTATCTTCATTAAAGGAAGATCAGCGTTATCCTCTCCTGGAGTGATTATTATTCTGCGCCTCTACAATCCGCCCGTTGGCTCCATAACAACTCCGTGGTTGCCATAACAACTGGTGTCAGAAGTGGGGATTTCCGGACGGCAGACACGGAGGACAGTCCCAGGTGCTTCAGTTGAATCGCTCCAGTAAAAGTAAGGCGGAGGACAAACAGAAGGAAAACTAAACTTGTGAAAATTAATAAATAAACAAGAAATAAGAAAAAAATGGATAAGAATGAGGAACTACTGGGAGCTACAGCAGCATCAGACCNATATGGCTTGTTATCACTTTCGGCGAAACAAATTTTTAAATCCAGCTCATTTCACAATTACGTTCATTTATTAAGGAAAAGTTCAGCTCAGACACATATTTGCTATAATTTTTATCAAACAAATAATTGTTTTTAAGTGTTAATCTTCTTAAAAGCCTTGCTGTGCGCTCCTGTGGCAGACATTTGCAGCAGAGCTAAACGTAGGTGCGACCTATACACCGGTGCGACCTATCTAGGGATTTTTCCAATCTATTGGTGATAATTGGACAATGCGACCTATACACCGGTGCGACCTATACACCAGAAAATACGGTAATAATATTTATGCTGAAAATACTTTGCTTATCAGCGTGATTGGGGTGTAATGTGGTTAAGTGACGTCTTAATTTATTAGGCTTCATGCTGTCCGCTGCTAATATTTTAAGACATAACAGACACACCGGTCTTTCCTCATCTCCCACCTTCGTCACAGTGAAGCCAAGGCTAAATACGCTTTCTTATTATCTTCGTCTGTCTTCGCCTTTCTTTTCATCCCTGTTAAATATTTCTCCATGCTGTATCTTCACTGCACTTTCTAAAACTTCTCATGCGCTGCTGTGGCTTCTTACTCTGTGAAAAAACTTCTGTGCGCTCAGTCTGACAATAACAGCGCCACTGCCCCTACTGGCGCGGATGTGTAATTACACTTACCATTTCATACAGTTCAATACAGTATTACAAACCTATCAAAAGTAATGGCAAAAGACTGAAAATAGTTTATATATTTACAATAAATGCATGTACAAATAAGCTAACAGGGAGTGCCTGTATGTTGTTGTTTTTTTAATTTCGTTTTACGCAAGTTGAAGCAGTTGAAAGACTTCAGCTTTAGGTCTTAAAATTTGTTTACAGAATATATATTTTATTAACATTTTAATGTGCCGGTACATATTTTTTTAACCCATACTTTTTTCATTCAACCTTTATTTATACAAGTTAGTATCATTGAGTCACGCAGAGTCATTTTCAAGAGAGACCAGTTTTAGACAAAACCACAGATAAGGTGGATAAATGCATATGAAATAAAAGCAAATAAAATAATAAGCAAATAAATATAGTGATATAAATCAAAATAAAATCAAGCTTCATTATGAAACAAGGTAAAATACTAAAAGCAGGATTGCACTGATTTTTGCATTGAACTTAGTTGTTTTAAATCCCTTAGAAAGGTCAAAGTTGACAGCTTCAGATCTTTTTGCACGGTGTTACGGTTACAGGAGCAGAGTACGAACAGGTATTTTTGCCAAGTTCAGTCCACACTGAGGGGACGCTGCAGGTAATGATGTCTTCAAAGTGCACGCTGTAGCTGCACTGACGACGTGACACTAGACGATGTATGAAGGCAACAGCCCAAGAAGTTATTTAAAGATGGAAATGTACCAGTGAGAGAGTCTGCATGAAGTTGATGACCAAGTGACCAATGAATACAGAGTGCAGTGATGCACTGTAGTTAGAACCAGTTATGAATCTTAGCTCGCCATGATAGACAGCGTTGAACACTTGCAAGTTGCTTGCAGGAGCATTCTTATAAATAATGTCATCCTAATCAATAGCTAGAAGTAGCAGCTAGTCGTTTGCATTCAGAGTTAAGCTAAATCTATTTCTGAGGACCACAACGTCCTACCGATCTGTTGTCATTTGTTTTTTGCTATACCATGCCTTGTTTAATTATTCATGTTATTTTGTTTTATAATTGAAAATTTTAGTATTCTGTACAGAAGCAATACACTGCCATCCTTCTGTTGTGCTTGACCAAATTTTTTTTATTGTGGTTATTACAATTTTTTATATATATTAATAGATTATTTGCCAGCAGTATTTTTTTCTTAATACTTGGGTTTGGGTTCAGATTTTTTTTTAAACAATAACATGTTTATAATTCTGTAAATAAATGAATAAATAAATTAGCATCTATATTGTACTTTTAAACAATCTGTCTAGAGCGGTGTCCTTCATAATGACATAAAGGTATCACAGAATGTAAAGTCATGTTCATTGTAACAGAGTTACAAATCAATAAGTTGATTTTTTGACTATATTTAAATTGCTTTCTCACATTGCTTCATTTAATGTCAGAATTTTAATATATTTTTTATTTTGCTTTCATTTATTTATTTTCTGCTTCTCTAATCTCAGAATAATTACGATATTTCACGTTTTAGTATCTGAACCCTTTCCTAATCCATCAATCTGCCAAAAAAAGGAAAAAGGCTTGAATTATTCATTCATAACTCTTTAGCTGATTTGTTTACATGTAAAGAAACCTTCCTAAATAACTTGTCCTTTATGTTAATTTGATGTAAAATCAAGAGTATTATCTAGCTTAAGACCCTTAAAAGTGACAAGCAACTAAACTAACATTTGAGCTAGCCTAACTTTCAGTATTATTATTGTTTGTAGCAATAAGAAGGGGACCACCAGGGGAGTGGTGGCGTAAAGGAGGGGAGTGGTGGCGTAAAGGTTAAGAAGGTGAGCTTGTGATCGGAAGGTCGCCGGTTCAAGCCCCGGTACCGACAACATCAAAGATGTGGGTGGGATAAGTGAAGCGGTCACACTTGTATCCACCCTCATCTGCCCCACTCTGGGCCCTTGAGCAAGGCCCTTAACCCCCACCATCTGCTCCCCCGGGAACCCTAGATATCAGCTCTCTGCTCCACACAGAGGGCTGTGGTTGCTCGGTGGTCTGTGGTTGTGTCAGGAAGGGCATCCGGCGTAAAAACAACTGCCAAATCTTCGTGCGACCAGTTCGCTGTGGCGACCCCTAACGCAGGGAATAAAGCCGAAAGAAGAAAAAAAAAATAAAAAAAA
>JBBPBX010025828.1:14540-38577 GCA_038048925.1 Garcialebias charrua
AATAAGAAGGGTTGAGATGGAGGAAGAAGGGTGACACTTTCTCCACTCCCCTCCATTACATTTAATTTTATTTATTTATTTTAATAAAATTTATTCATTTTACATTGAAACACAAAAATAAGGAAAAAATATTTCATAAATATGTGAAAAAAGAATACATAAAATGAAAGGTGGCAGAAAGAAGAAGAATTCTTATCATGTCTGCCCCTTTTTTTAAAAACAAAACAATTTCAAACAATCAATTCAAAACATAATTATTATAGAAATAACAGTTGAAAAGAGTAATTTTCACAATCAACATTAATTAGTATGTTAGACGCTTAACTTTAGTATTTTGTTCATCCATCTTTAGTATTTTGTGAGCAATTTAGATTTAATAATTTTTTTTAAAATTTAATCACAGAGTCAACATCAATTTCCAAAACATTCCGTAATTCGACTCCCATATTTGAAATAAACTGTCCCTTTAAACTGGTCCTATACCTTGGCTTTATAAAAATTTCAGTTCCCTTTAAACTGTAACAGCTTTCTCTCTTAAAGGTTCAGTCTGCAGTTTCTCTAGAACATCAGCACTTAGAAAAAATTTCAACAAGCAAAGCATTCTGATCCCTCCCCCTCAGAGCCATATATGGCTCTGCCCCCTTGTGGTCTGTTAAAATTCAAATTCAAGCTCTGTTTTTATTGGCTGATTCAAATTCAAGCTCGGTTTTTATTGGCTGGTTACAAACTTTGTTTTTATTGGCTGGAAAATGGCGGGTCACTTTTTCTTTTTAGAAATGCTTATTTACCACCTGGAGAAGCAAGGGGACAATATTTTTTTTTAGTTTTTTTCAGAGATTACTTCTCTAACATCAATCTAGTGACAGAGTGAAGAAATATGTTAAAAATTTATTGTTAGAAAAGTTACATATAGCAGCTTTAATGAAACACATTTGAATATTTGAGGGTAGCATATTCTTATGAGCCCTATACATTACTAACAAAATATTTTAGTCCACCAAATCATAAAACTTCAGTACTTTCAGTTGTTTAAATAATATATTTGAGGGATGACAATAAGGTTTTCTAGAAATAATTCTCACAGCTCTCTTCTGTAAAATAGAAATAGAGTTTGTTATAGTTTTACAAGCTTTCCCCCAAACCTCCAAACAGTAAATTAAATGTGGAACAAAGATTGAATTATATAGTAAATAAAGAGCCCTATCATTCAACGTCTTTTAGTTTATACAACACAGCAATAGATTTAGATGACTTAATTTCAACATAATTTATATGCTGTTTCCGTGTTTCCATATTTAGCACTCGTTAAAGAGGGGCACCAGCTGGTCAGTTTACTGACCAACAACAACTTAATTAATATATTCACCCTTTAACAATCAGAATCAGTCACTGAAGTAGAATCCGTTAATTACAGGGAGTTCTATACCATAACAAATGAATATTCATCTGAATGAAGAGACAAAAATTGTTTTTGAAGTTGTATTACAAAAATAATCAAACTAAAAATCAACAACAATAAGAAACAAACAATAACAATGAATCAATCAAGGCTTAATATTCTTATCTAAAACAAAATTCACTCTTTGAGCAAGAATTATTTCAGTTTTGTACGCACATGAATTTAGACAAAGTTTGACTATTTTAATAAATAGTTTACTTTGGATTTTTGTTGAAATAAGTTATTTAATCTGATCATATAAAGTCACTTATCATCAATGCAAGCCAGAAAATGCTTTACCAAGTTGCATCAGCCTAAAATTGCATAACCAGACCGATGCATCATGTCACCAGGTTTCTGCTTCTTACCGGGTCAGTACTGAAGGCACCAAGTCACTCGTCTTTCAGGGGTTCTCTGGTGGATCTGACCAGGATCCACCATGAGGAGGACTCACTGGGAACTGCCCAAGGAAGCTGACCGTCACTGTGACAGCTTCAGGGGTCTGTAAAGGCAACAGCTGATGAGAAGGTGCCGTCCATTGCAACCTTCAGCCAAGAACGTGAGTCTTGCAGTGAGAAAAGGCTTCATCTTCTGTGGTTATTTAAACTTCTAACAATTGTAATTTGAGTGACATGTTTATCTGCTCAGGAGTTGAACGAGTGGACCTTGGCATGACCTCTAGGATCAGGCCCAAAGACGAACCGCCTTCCAGTTCAGGGATGGAAACTATCTCTCTGCATCAGGAGTCCAAAATGAACCGCTCAGTTCGGGGGTCCAAGGCAAACTGCTTTTCACATAAATGATCTTTGCGTCCCTCGGGGGGTTCTGTGGGGGGTACTCCGGGAGTATGGGGTACCAGGCCCTTTGATAAGGGCTGTTAGGTCCCTGTACGACCGGTGTCAGAGCTTGGTCCGCATTGCCGGCAGTAAGTCAGGCTCGTTTCCGGTGAGAGTTGGACTCCGCCAAGGTTGCCCTTTGTCACCGATTCTGTTCATAACTTTTATGGACAGAATTTCTAGGCGCAGCCAAGGTGTTGAGAGGATCCGTTTTGGTGACCTTAGAATCGCTTCTCTGTTTTTTGCAGATGATGTGGTCCTACTGGCTTCATCAGTTCGTGATTTACAACTTTCACTGGAGCGGTTTGCAGCCGAGTGTGATGCGGCCGGGATGAGGATCAGTTCCTCCAAATCCGAGGCCATGGTCTTGAGCCGGAAAAGGGTAGCATGCCCTCTCCGGGTCGGGGAGGAGGTCCTGCCCCAAGTGGAGGAGTTTAAGTATCTCGGGATCTTGTTCACGAATGAGGGAAAACTGGAGCGTGAGATCGATAGGCGGATAGGTGCAGCGTCCGCAGTGAAGCGGGCGCTGTACCGGTCTGTCGTGGTGAAGAGAGAGCTGAGTCAAAAGGCAAAGCTCTCAATTTACCGATCGATCTACGTTCCCACCCTCATCTATGGTCATGAGCTTTGGGTTATGACCGAAAGAACAAGATCTCGGATACAAGCGGCTGAAATGAGTTTTCTCCGCAGGGTGTCTGGACTCTCCCTTAGAGATAGGGTGAGAAGCTCAGTCATCCGGGAGGGACTCGGAGTAGAGCCGCTGCTTCTCCACATTGAGAGGAGCCAGTTGAGGTGGCTCGGGCATCTGGTTAGGATGCCTCCTGGACGCCTCCCTGGTGAGGTGTTCCGGGCATGTCCCACCGGGAGGAGACCCAGAGGAAGACCCAGGACGCGCTGGAGGGACTATGTTTCTCGGCTGGCCTGGGAACGCCTTGGGATTCCCCCGGAGGAGCTGCTCCAAGTGGCTGGGGAGAGGGAAGTCTGGGCCTCCCTACTTAGGCTGCTACCCCCGCGACCCGACCCCGGATAAGCGGAAGAAGATGGATGGATGGATGGATGGATGGATCTTTGTGCAAAACAACAGCTCTCTGCTCAGGATTATTTTAACTACTCTCAGGAACATTGTGACTTCCCTGAGGGGATCCGTTTTGGTGGCCTTAGGATCACTTCTGTTTTTTGCAGATGATGTGCTCCTATTGGCTTCATCAGGTCATGATCTACAGCTTTCGCTGGAGTGGTTCACAGCTCAGTGTGACGCGGCCAGCATGAGGATCAGTTCCTCTAAATCCAAGGCCATGGTCTTGAGCCGGAAAAGGGTAGAGTGTCCTCTCCGGATCGGAGGTCCTGTCCCAAGTGCAGGAGTTTAAGTATCTTGGGATCTTGTTCATGAATGAGGGAAAACTGGAGCGTGAGATCGATAGGCGGCTAGGCGCAGCATCGGCAGTGAAGCGGGCGCTGTACCGGTCTGTCGTGGTGAAGAGAGAGCTGAGTCAAAAGGCAAAACTCTCAATTTACCGGTCGATCTACGTTCTTACCCTCATCTATGGTCATGAGCTTTGGGTTGTGACTGAAAGAACAAGATCACGGATACAGGTGGCCGAAATGATTTTTCTCCGCAGGGTGTCTGAGCTCTCCCATAGAGATAGGGTGAGAAGCTCGGTCATTTGGGAGGGACTCGGAGTAGAGCCGCTGATTCTCCACATCGAGAGGAGCCAGTTGAGGTGGCTCGGGCATCTGGTTAGAATACCTCCTGGATGCCTCCCTGGTGAGGTGTTTCGGGCACGTCCCTCCGGGAGGAGACCCAGAAGAACAGCCAGGACAAGCTGGAGGGATTATGTTTCTCGGCTGGCCTGGGAACGCCGTGGGATTCCACCGGAGAAGCTGGCCCAAGTGGCTGGGGAGAGGGAAGTCTGGGCCTCCCTACTACCCCCGCAACCCAAAAGCGGAAGAAAATGGACAGATGGATGGATGGTTTTGAAATGTGACTCAATGTGAATAATACTCAAACATTTCTCTCAAATTTTACCTTTTTTTTTTTAAAAAAAACTGTAAGCTTCTTTATTAATGTTTAAAATGCATGAAGGAGTTCCGACACAGAAGCAGTTGCACGCACGTCCTGTAGAGCTGTCTGGAGGCGCTACTGTGCGTAAAACGTGCACTGTCTGCTGGGCGCACAGCTGAAGGTGGATGAAGATTCTCATTGCCGTGGGACATGCAATCCGCAACTCTACTGAGCTGAAATGTGTGCACGAGCTGGTGCGCATAATGTGGCTGGAACATCCACTCTACAGACTGAGCAACGTCTCCCCTTGTATTTTGAATAAATATAATCAAAATAAAAATGTGCGATGACTTTGGACTTTTAGGGGCAGAGATTTGAGTCGCCAAATCTGAGCAAATGAAACACAGACCGTCAAAATGAGAACGTTCCCGGAACTTGTTCTGGCTCAAATTAACCACTGAGCCAGACTTACTGGAGCAATGCCTCATTACTGAGGATGAGGCCCAATACATCAATAGATCCATCTCCTGCTTCATACATCACTTGTGAACAAGACACTAAAATATGTAAACTCCTCCACATGAGGTAAAGTCTCCTCCCAGTGGAATGCCACCTGGAGGGGGCATTCCACCTGTTCTGCAAAGTAGTTCATCTTTACAGTATATAACACTCTTTCAGTTTTTTAGAACATTGACATTTCTATCTGTACCAATCCTAACCTGCCACATATTCTTTGCAGCCTAATCCCTGTCTTATCAGTTGATACAAGTTCTCTCCCCACTTGTGCTGCTTTGCCATTGGTAAGTGTGGCTCCACTCCACTCAGTTCTCCTAGGTTATTCCCAGTTGTAGGTGATTTGCCACTACAGTACAGTGGAGGTTGACCTGCTTCGCCACACTGTGGGTGGGTTCCTCAGTGTAATATACAGTACAGTATGTGGTATCGTAACTGGTCTTTTTTGTATTTGAGCCACTCCACTCGTTGTGGTCTTTAATTGTCCTATAATCTGACTTCAATTTCTTTAGCTTATCTCGACACTCCCTGTAAATTTGGGTGTAGCCATGCTGTGCCATCATCTCCATTATCTCTCAATAAATGCGCTCATTTCTTGTGGCGTCGTCCGTCAACACAAGGAAGTGGAGGTTCAGAGGTTGTTTGCAGTTTTGCTGGGCGAGTCATCTAGTGATGTAGCTTCGCTAGTCAATCAATGGCTGCTGTCAGCTTGCATTAAAATTGGTCCCTCGGAGCAGCCCGATTGAAACCATGAACAAGGTGGTCCCATAAGCCAAGATGAGTGGGGTGGATAAAGACAGTGGAGAGGCCCTTAACTGGGGCCTTGTCGTGCAGAGCTAAGTCAAAGTCAACTTTATTGTCAAAACTGCAATACAGGACATACACATGATTGAAACTGCATTTCTCTTAGTCCATCAGTGCAACAGTAACCATTCAAACACTAAAACATTTAATAAACATAAGCATAAAATGAAATAATAAAAGTGTAATACTGTCCTGAGTTTTTGCATAGTAGTATAAAAGTATAAAAGTTACACCAACACTAAACACTAAACATTTAATAAACATAAGCATAAAATGAAATAATAAAAGTGTAATACTGTCCTGAGTTTTTGCATAGTAGTATAAAAGTATAAAAAGTATATCTATAAAATAAAATGAAGGTTCTGGCATTGACATTTGTAAAAGAGTGACAAAGCAGCATATGAAGTTAATGTACACAGTATATGTATGAGGTAGTTGATATTGGTATAGAGGTAAAGTGGCATATGCAATAAGGCTAGTAAAAAGAATATATATCTCAGCAGTAGTGTAGATATAAAAAGTAGTGTAAATGTAAACTGTAGTAATAAATGTAAACAGTAGTAATAAATGTAAACAGTAGTAATGATGTAAACAGTAAATGTAAACAGTATTATGACTATAGGCAGTAATGTAATACAAACATTAGTGCAAATATGAGAAGTAGTGCAAACTGAATGAGCACATGACCGTGTGTTGAGTGAATAACCCGTTTTGATGACATAGAGTCCATCCATCCATCCATCCATTTTCTTCCGCTTATCCGGGGTCGGGTCGCGGGGGTAGCAGCCTAAGTAGGGAGGCCCAGACTTCCCTCTCCCCAGCCACTTGGAGCAGCTCCTCTGGGGGAATCCCAAGGCGTTCCCAGGCCAGCCGAGAAACATAGTCCCTCCAGCGTATCCTGGGTCTTCCTCTGGGTCTCCTCCCGGTGGGACATGCCCGGAACACCTCACCAGGGAGGCGTCCAGGAGGCATCCTAACCAGATGCCCGAGCCACCTCAACTGGCTCCTCTCGATGTGGAGAAGCAGCGGCTCTACTCCGAGTCCCTCCCGGATGACCGAGCTTCTCACCCTATCTCTAAGGGAGAGTCCAGCCACCCTGCGGAGAAAACTCATTTCAGCCGCTTGTATCCGAGATCTTGTTCTTTCGGTCATAACCCAAAGCTCATGACCATAGATGAGGGTGGGAACGTAGATCGATCGGTAAATTGAGAGCTTTGCCTTTTGACTCAGCTCTCTCTTCACCACGACAGACCGGTACAGCGCCCGCTTCACTGCGGACGCTGCACCTATCCGCCTATCGATCTCACGCTCCAGTTTTCCCTCATTCGTGAACAAGATCCCGAGATACTTAAACTCCTCCACTTGGGTAAGGACCTCCTCCCCGACCCGGAGAGGGCACGCTACCCTTTTCCGGCTCAAGACCATGGCCTCGGATTTGGAGGAACTGATCCTCATCCCGGCCGCATCACATTCAGCTGCAAACCGCTCCAGCGAAAGCTGTAGATCACGAGCTGATGAAGCCAATAGGACCACATCATCTGCAAAAAACAGAGAAGCGATTCTAAGGCCACCAAAACGGATCCTCTCAACACCTTGGCTGCGCCTAGAAATTCTGTCCATAAAAGTTATAAACAGAATCGGTGACAAAGGGCAACCTTGGCGGAGTCCAACTCTCACCGGAAACGAGCCTGACTTACTGCCAGCGATGCGGACCAAGCTCTGACACCGGTCGTACAGGGACCTAACAGCCCATATCAAAGGGCCTGGTACCCCATACTCCCGGAGTACCCGCCACAGAACCCCCCGAGGGACGCGGTCGAATGCCTTTTCCAAGTCTACAAAGCACATGTAAACTGGTTGGGCAAACTCCCACGCACCCTCCAGGACCCTGTTGAGGGTGTAGAGCTGGTCTAGTGTTCCACGACCAGGACGAAAACCACACTGCTCCTCCTGAATCCGAGGTTCGACTATCCGACGGACCCTCCTCTCCAGAACCCCTGAATAGACCTTACCAGGGAGGCTTAAGAGTGTGATCCCTCTATAGTTGGAACACACCCTACGGTCCCCCTTTTTGAATAGGGGAACCACCACCCCAGTCTGCCAATCCAAGGGAACTGCCCCCGATGTCCACGCGATATTGCAGAGTCGCGTAAGCCAACACAACCCCACAACATCCAGAGCCCTAAGGAACTCAGGACGAATCTCATCCACCCCCGGAGCCTTGCCACCGCGGAGCTTTTTAACCACCTCGGCGACCTCAGCACCAGAGATTGGAGAGCCCGACCCAAAGTCCCCAGGCTCCGCTTCCTCAGTGGAAGACGTGCCAGTAGGATTGAGGAGGTCTTCGAAGTATTCCGCCCACCGACTCACAACATCCCGAGTTGAGGTCAACAGCACGCCATCCCCACCATAAATGGTGTTGGTCGCGTACCGCTTTCCCCCCCTGAGACGCCGGATGGTGGACCAGAATCGCCTCGAAGCCGTACGGAAGTCATTCTCCATGGCCTCTCCGAACTCCTCCCACGCCCGAGTTTTTGCCTCAGCAACCACCCGAGCCGCATGCCGCTTGGACTGCCGGTACCTATCTGCTGCTTCCGGGGTCCCACAGGCCAAAAAGGCCCAATAGGACTCCTTCTTCAGCTTGACAGCATCCCTCACCGCCGGTGTCCACCACCGGGTTCGAGGGTTGCCACCACGACAGGCACCAACAACCTTGCGGCCACAACTCCGATAAGCTGCCTCGACAATAGAGGCGCGAAACATGGCCCACTCGGGCTCAATGTCCCCCGCCTCCCTCGGAACGTGTTCAAAGCTCTCCCGGAGGTGGGAGTTAAAGCTCCGTCTTACGGGAGACTCTGCCAGACGTTCCCAGCAGACCCTCACAATACGTTTGGGTCTGCCAGGTCTGACCGGCATCCTCCCCCACCATCGGAGCCAACTCACCACCAGGTAGTGGTCAGTTGACAGCTCCGCCCCTCTCTTCACCCGAGTGTCCAGGACATGCGGCCGCAGATCAGATGAGACGACAACAAAGTCGATCATTGAACTACGACCTAGGGTGTCCTGGTGCCAAGAGCACATATGGACACCCTTATGCCTGAACATGGTGTTCGTTATGGACAATCCATGACGAGCACAGAAGTCCAACAACAGAACACCACTCGGGTTCAGATCAGGGGGGCCGTTCCTCCCAACCACACCCCTCCAGGTCTCACTGTCATTGCCCACGTGAGCGTTGAAGTCCCCCAGCAGAACAAGGGAGTCCCCAGGAGGCGCACCCTCCAATACCCCCTCCAAGGACTCCAAAAAGGGTGGGTAATCTGCGCTGCCGTTTGGCGCATAGGCACAAACAACAGTCAGAGCCCGTCCCCCCACACGTAGGCGAAGGGAGGCTACCCTCTCGTTCACCGGGGTGAACCCCAACGTACAGGCACCAAGATGGGGGGCAACAAGTATGCCCACTCCTGCTCGGCGCCTCTCACCAGGGGCAACTCCAGAGTGGAAGAGTGTCCAACCCCTCTCAAGGAAACTGGTTCCAGAGCCAGAGCCATGCGTTGAGGTGAGTCCGACTATTTCTAGCCGGAACCTCTCAACCTCACACACTAGCTCAGGCTCCTTCCCCACCAGAGAGGTGACATTCCATGTCCCAATGGCCAGCTTCTGTAGCCGAGGATCAGACCGCCAGGGTCCCCGCCCTCGGCCACCACCCATTCCACAATGCACCCGACCCCTTTGGCCCCTCCCACAGGTGGTGAGCCCATGGGAAGGGAACATAGAGTCCAGTGTTAAAATATTTGTGTTGTGTGGTAATGTGTGAAAGTTTTTTGTGTTAAGGCAGTACAAGTGGGAGGGGAGGCAGAGCAGGCAGAGAGCTTAGCATCCCGACTGCCTGGTGAACAGAGCTGTCACTCAGTCTGCTGGTTCGAGCCTGGAGACTCCTCAGTCTCCTCCCTGATGGCAGCAGGCTGAAGCAGCTGTGTAGTGGGTGTGTGGGATCACCTGCCATGCAGAGGGCTTTTCCAGTGAGGCGGTTGCTGTGTAAGTCCTGTAGTGAGGGGAAGGAGGTGCCGACAATCTTCTCAGCTGCTCTCACGATGCACTGGAGGCTCTTGCGGCAGGATGCAGTACATGCACCAAACCACACCGTGATGCAGCTGGTCAGGACACTTTCTATGGCACCCCTGTAGAAGGTGCACATGATGGGGGTTGGAGCTCCAGCTCTTTTCAGCTTGCGGAGAAAGTAGAGGCACTGGTGAGCCTTCTTGGCCAGTGATGCAGTGTTCCTGCTCCAGGACAGGTCCTCTGAGACGTGCACTCCCAGGAACTTGGTGCTGTCCACTCTCTCCACTGTGGTGCTGTTGATGGTCAGAGGGGCATCCCTCTTCCTGAAGTCCACAACAATCTCCTTTGTCTTCTCCATGTTGAGAGTGAGATTGTTGTGTCCGCACCACAAGGCCGACGGCTCACCTCAGTCCTGTAGTCCGTCTCATCGTTGTTGCTGATGAGACCCACCACTGTTGTGTCGTCCGCAAACTTGATGAAGTGGTTGGAGCTGTATGATGGTGTGCAGTCGTGTGTTAGCAGGGTGAATAGAAGGGGGCTCAGCACACATCCTTGTGGGGCCCCTGTATTCAATGTGATGGTGCTGGATGTGTTACTCCCGACCCGTACTGCCTGTGGTCTCCCGGTCAGGAAGTCTAGCAGCCAGTTACACATTGAGGTGTTCAGCCCCAGACTGTCCAGTTTAAGGATGAGCTGTTGGGGGATGATGGTGTTGAATGCCGAGCTGAAGTCGATGAACAGCATTCTAACATAAGAGTCTTTCGTGTCCAGATGTGTGAGAGCTGTGTGGAGGGCAGAGGAGATGGCATTGTCGGTTGAGCGATTAGGCCGATATGCAAATTGGAAGGGATCCAGGGAGGCAGGGAGGACAGATGTGATGCTTTTCATGACTAGCCGTTCGAAGCACTTCATCAGGATGGGGGTGAGTGCTACTGGACGATAGTCATTGAGGCATGCGGGCGTTGCCTTCTTTGGGACAGGGATGATGGTGGTGGCTTTGAAACAGGTGGGGACGATGGCCTGGCTCAGTGAGATGTTAAAGATGTCCGTGAAGACCGTTGCAAGTTCCCCTGCACAGTCCTTCAGCACACAACCAGGTATGTTATCAGGACCAGAGGTTTGATGATCGCCTTACGCTGTCTGAGGACAGCGCCAGCACCTGGCCATCAGGAGAGGGGGGAAGTTTTTGTGCAAGTGTGCTGCTAATGCCTCAAACCGAGCAAATAAGTCATTCAGTTCATTCAGCGTAGAGGTTGTGCTGTCACAGGTCTGGGAGGATGGTTTGTAGTTTGTGATGGTCTGTATTCTCTGTCACAGACTCCATGTATCCTTGCTGTCCTTGAAACGTGGGCTATTTTCCTGGAATACTGCTTCTTGGCCTTTCTGATGTCCCGGACCAGGTTGTTTCTGGCTGCCCTCAGGCCCACCTGATCTCCCGCTGTGAAGGCAGCATTCCTGGCTCTCAGGATTCTGTAAACATCTGCTGTCAGCCATGGCTTCTGATTTGCCCAAACAGTGATGGTCTTGAGGTTGGTTACATCATCAATGCACTTGGTGATGTATGAACGTACAGTGTCTGAGTACTCCTGGAGACATGTGTTGTTGTTTGTGGTAGCAGCTTCTTTGAATATAATCCAATCTGTGGTGTCAAAACATTCCTGGGCTACGTTCACACTGCAGGTCTTAATGCTCAATTCCGGTTTTTTAAAAAAATCAGATCTTTTGGTGTGAACGTTCACACTACATTTTAAATGCGACCAGCATCAGACCTGGCATGACTCCAGTGTGAACGCTCTACGTTGCAGAAGTGACCCGCATGCGCAGAAGAAAACAGATGTGATGAAATATTAAAAATTGAGCTTCAGTTGTGTTCTGCTCCATTTCTCTTTAGGATCTGCGCTGCGGATCATGTCTCAGCCTGCGTGACGTGACACGCAGGATGCGAGTTGCTTGTTTGGGCTTGTTTTCATGGGGCTGGTCGCTTGTTTTTGTCCCGAGATCTGTCAACACTGCTGACGCAGCACCCTGTGTTTGAGGAAGTAAACATGGACGCGCGCAACAGTTTTCAGTGTGTGTTCGTAATTTTGAAGTTGTTCTCCAATCGGGGAGAGCTAAACATCCAAAAATGAAAGGCAAAAACTGAGAAGAAAGCAAGCGAGTGGTGTGTGCGTCGCTGCAAGTACAGAGAGCTGTCCCCCCCGCTAGCCCCCACCCCGCTCTAGCTACAGAGAGCTGGTCTCCCCCCGCTAGCCCCCACCCCGCTCTGAGCTGCGTGTCTCCTTTGTGTCTGTACAAACACGCGCGGGCTCAATTAAATGAGCCGCACGTGTTCTGAAAAAGTCAGATGTAAATCACATGAGCGTTCAGACTGCAGTCGCTTTGAAAACATCAGATATATATCTGATTTAAAACCACATACTAAAACGGCCTGGGTCGGATTTGAAAACATCAGATTTGTTGCGTTCAGACTCTCATAAAAAAATTAGATACGGGTCAGATGGGGCAAAAAAAATCAGATTTGGGTCGGATGTGCCTGCAGTGTGAACGTAGCCCTGGAGTGCTTCTGAAGACCCCTCTGGCCACACTCGTATCTGCTTGCGGACTGGTTTGGTGACTTTCACCAGTGGTCTGTATGCTGGCTTTAGCATAACACTGATATGATCAGAAGCACTGATGTGGGGGAGGGCCTTGTAAGCTCCTTTCATGGTGGTGTAAACTTGGTCCAGTGTATTTTTTCCTCTTGTTGGAAAGTTTGTGTCTGTATGTTTTTGGAACTACAGTACACTCTTTAAATCTGCTTGGTTGAAATCGCCAGCCATGATGAGAAAAGCATCAGGGTGGGCTGTATGCTGCTCACTGATGTGCACATATAGTTCATTTAGTGCCTCACCTCTAACTTTGCTGCTGGAGGAATACAGCAACGATCATAACAGCTGTAAATTCCCTCGGTAAATAGAACGGTCTGCATTTAATAGTCATAAACTCCACAAAAGGTGAGCAGTGTTTGTAGACCACAGCAGCATCCAGACACCAGGCGTTGTTGATGTAAACACAGAGCCCCCCTCCGCGTGTCTTACCTCCCTCGATGAGAGCTCTGTCCGCTCTGTAGCATGTTAGCCGCTCGAGCTGAATAGCATGGTCCGGAATGTTGTTGTTAAGCCACGTTTCCGTGAACACAAACGCACAACAGTCTCTCAGTCTTTTGTGTCGTTCGTAGTAAGTTGACAATCACAAAGTGCCATTAATGTCCATCCTCTTTTGTAATATATACATAAAAAATACAGAGTACAACCTTTAAATCAGTTGGTATCTAGAAAATATTTGATCGTTTTTATTAATTCAGAGTTTAGGTACATCAAAGTTTTTTACGAACTTACAGCTGCAGTCTGTTGTTATGATGAACTTTACAATATATGTGTGGTTTTTTTTTTGGTATACATGTATAAAAATAAGATTTTTCCTACTGTGCTGCTTCATGCCTATGAGTTATTTCAAATGACTCCCCAACACCCCACCAATATGGATTCTCATGTGTCTGTTTAAACTAACCCTGCTGGTAAACCTTTGTTCACACAAATCACACCGAAATGGCTTTTCTCCTGTGTGGGTTCTCATGTGTATGCTTAAATTGCCTTTTTGGGCAAACTTTTGTTTACAAAGATCACAAGAAAATGGCTTCTCTCCTGTGTGGATTCTCATGTGTTTGTTTAAACCGCCCCTTTCAGAAAACCTTTTTTCACACAGATCACAAGAAAATGGCTTCTCTCCTGTGTGGATTATCATGTGTTTGTTTAAACCGCCCTTTTCAGAAAACCTTTTTTCACACAGATCACAAGAAAATGGCTTCTCTCCTGTGTGGATTATCATGTGTCTGTTTAAATTGCCCTTTTCCAAAAACCTTTTTTCACACAAATCACAAGAAAATGGCTTCTCTCCTGTGTGGATTACCATGTGTTTCTTTAAACTGCGCATTTCAGAAAACCTTTGTTTACACAGATCACAACAAAATGGCATCTGTCCTGTGTGTTTAAACATGTGTGTTTTTAAATAGCTCTTTCTGGTAAAGCTTTGTTCACACAGATCACAAGAAAATGGCTTCTGTCCAATGTGGAATATCATGTGTTTGTTTAAACCGCCCCTTTCAGAAAACCTTTTTTCACACAGATCACAAGAAAATGGCTTCTCTCCTGTGTGGATTATCATGTGTTTGTTTAAACCGCCCTTTTCAGAAAACCTTTTTTCACACAGATCACAAGAAAATGGCTTCTGTCCTGTGTGGATTATCATGTGTCTGTTTAAATTGCCCTTTTTCAAAAACCTTTTTTCACACAAATCACAAGAAAATGGCTTCTCTCCTCTGTGGATTACCATGTGTTTCTTTAAACTGCCCATTTCAGAAAACCTTTGTTTACACAGATCACAACAAAATGGCTTCTGTCCTGTGTGTTTAATCATGTGTGTTTTTAAATGGTTTTTTCTGGCAAACCTTTGTTCACACAGATCACAAGAAAATGGCTTCTGTCCATTTTTGTCCAGAGCATTTCCATCTAACTCGGGGATGCTGCTAGAGAAAGACTCCCAGTCTTTATCAGTGTCTTCAGTTTTTGACCTACAGTCTGGCAAGTGTTTCTCGTTAGAGTCCAGATTATTCACATCATCATCCTCACTGAATTCAGTTTCTGATGAGTCAGAATTGTCTTCACAAGTATTTAGATCTGGATTTTTTGTAGCTCCTGGTCCTCCACAGGACCCTCCACCAGTTGCTGATTCTATGTGGTCAACTGAGCTTCTGGTCAGAAGAGCTCTGACTTCATCTTGGTGTTGATGAAGCTGTGAGAACAGAGGTTTCTCTTCATCATCCTCACTCTTCAAAGGAACTGTAGTGAATGAAAAGCTGGTGACATTTGTTTCTTCCTTCACATTGAGTGGCTCTCCCCCAAGACTGGTCCACTGTTCCTCCTCTTCCTCTTTTATGTGGAGGCAATTTACTTCCTGCTGGTCCACATCAGGACATTGTTCTTCAGGAGCTTCTTCTTTAATCAGCACTGACTTCTGAACATCTGCAGGAACCACTGGAACACATGTACAGTAAGGAGAACTGTAGCTTTATATTCAAATACATCATTTGTTTACCTGATCAGTTTAATGAGTTATTCATTCATTTTATTTATTTATTTATAAAATTGGTTCATTGGGGACTGCCATGCATTTTTCACCTATTATTCTACACCTCGGAAGTGTGTCTACATTTTCTATCTCCGTTAATGCGGCCCGAGCCACAATGCCGTGTTTCCATCAAGGTTTCTAGGTGCGCATTTTGAAGTATCGCAGCAGAAAAGCTTAATGGAAACGGCAAAATCCGTATTTACTTTCTCAAGTTCGCCAAAAAGTTTATACGCTCGCTTGAGGTGGTTTTTGGGATGTTCGAAAATGAGCAGATGCGCACAGCGACAGATGGAAACACATTTGCCGACTCGTGCTGCCGAAGCGAACATTCACGTCACGTGACTGATCAGCTGTTTCCGCTCCGGACAACATGTAACATCGCTAAAACTAGTTTGTATGACAGAATAAATACAACTCGACCGATAGCAACACGTACCTGAAATATTCTCTCCTTTTTGACGAGATGTGTGGCCAGGTTCTGTTTTCAACTGCTACTTCCTGTTTACTGTAGACATGCGCAGTGCTGACGTCTGACGTAATGACGCTGACGTCTGACGTAATGACGCTGTGCGTGGCTTGGTAGATGCGCTTCAAGCCAGCAGATGGAAACACTTCTGCTTCGCATTAATTTGTATTTACATATTTGCGAGATTTCAAAAATTAGCTCAAAAATCGAAATGAAAATGGATGGAAACACAGCTATTGTCTACGCCCACAAAAGTTATGTCAAAACGACTGGCTCGGCCCCGTGATGATTGCTTTTACTTTTATTGGCATTTGGAGTTACTATGGCGACGTAATTTGCGAACAAAGACGCAATATTTCACCAACTTCACGAACTAGTTGGTGACTGCCCACTTATTATTCTACACCTGAAAAGCGTATCTTTTTCAACTTTTATGTGCACCGAACTGCAATGTGGACCTCCACAAGCTCCTCGAAGCCACGCCCACCGATCGGGGCTTCCGACCATCGCTCCCTGCTATTGGTCCCTAGACAGCTCCCCCCACTCCGACGTTCGATGCCAGAACAAAGAGTGATAACATCGTGGCGCCAAGATAGTTCCCCCATGCTGAGGGACTGCTTTGAAAACACAAACTGGTCTGTCTTCAAAGAGGCAGCTACGAATGGAAATTCAATTGACCTGGAGCTTTATGCTTCCTCTGTCCTGGGTTACATCAGTACATGTGCTGAAAATGTATCCATAAGAAAGTGTGTTAAATTTTACCCCAATCAAAAACCCTGGCTAAATAAAGATGTCCGCACCCTGCTGGCAGCCAGGGACACTGCATTCAAGTCTAAAGATACTGAGGAGTTGAGAAAGTGCAGGAGAGAACTGGATGATGGCATAAAGAAGGCCAAAGCCGCGTATGCACAGAGGATCGAGGGACAGTTCACCTCACATGATCCAAGGAGCATGTGGCAGGGCATCAAATGCTTAACAGACTACAAGGGCAAAAGCAAACAATGCCCCAGGGACCCATCCCTGCCTGATGCCCTCAATAAGTTTTATGCACGTTTTGATGATCCAAACAGACCAACTAGCACCAGACTCACCTCATCACCAGACGAGGAGCACCTCAAAGTGACCGCAGCAGAAGTGAGAGGTAGTCTCAGAAGGATCAACCCTCATAAAGCTACGGGTCCAGACAACATCCCAGGGAAAGTTCTGAAGGAATGTGCGGACCAGCTCTGTGAGGTGCTGGCTGACATCTTCACCACCTCACTTGCACTGGAGTCAGTTCCCACCTGCCTGAAGACCGCCACCATCATCCCAGTCCCAAAAAGCTCCACAGTGACTGGTCTGAATGACTATAGACCGGTGGCCCTCACCCCGATAGTCGCTAAATGTTTTGAGAAACTGGTCATGTCCCACATCAAGACAGCCGTCAACATCAACGAGGACCCTCATCAATATGCATATCGTGAGAACCGATCAACAGAGGACGCCATCTCCTCCGTGGTCCACACTGCTCTCACCCACCTGGATCAGAAGGACTCATACGTGCGTCTGCTCTTTGTGGACTTCACATCTGCCTTCAACACCATGATCCCCCAAACTCTGATAGACAAACTATCCACACTTGGACTAACCCCAAAATTACACCACACGCGTTGCGGCTCCGCCCCGCTCCGGTCCGACCTCCGCAGCAAATACGCACCCATTATAATCAATGACAGAATTTACACTGGCTCCGCACGGCGGCGGCGAGCAGCGGAGAGCGGACGGCAGTCCGTCAAAATTAGAAATTTTTCTATTTCTGCCGGATGACGGAGCTGTGCCGGAGTCAACTTTTGAAGATTACGTCGCACCAACAGGAAAAGGAACGAGCACAACTTCCGTATTTACAAAATAAAATCACCACGGGCGGACTAATCCTAGCTCTATACGGATTTATTTGTACAAAAATGCTGTCAAACTATCATTTATGACTATTCTATGACTAAACTATTATATTTATGACTATGACTACGCCTACAAACGCAATACAAGAAATAAATAAATAAAAACGTATTTTATTCTGAAATGTAAACATCACTTCCTGTTGCTCAAACCATGTAGCTTATTTACGAGAGAAGATCAAGGCAGCAGTCTCTCTACAGTTGTTCTCCTTCTTCCACCGAATGAATTGTTTTGTTCTGACTTCACTTGATTTATCGCGCGATCTCGCACGTGTCTCGGAGCGGCGCATCCAGGTGGACCTGAGCGGAGCGGAGGCAGTGGGCTTTGGACTCGCTCAGCTGCGACCTGCGGACCGGAGCGGGGCGGAGCCGCGTGCAGTGTAAAGCCGGGGTAAGCCCCTCTATTTGTAACTGGGTCTTAGACTTCTTAACAGACAGACCACAGTCCGTGAAGATCCACAACTTCTCCTCCTCCACCATCACCCTCAGCACTGGCTCTCCTCAGGATGTGTGCTGAGCCCTCTTCTGTTCACTCTGCTCACATATGATTGTACAGCCACACATCCAGGCTGTCATATTGTTAAGTTTGCAGATGATACAGCTGTGGTGGGATGCATCACAGATAATGATGAATCCAGCTACAGACAGGAGGTGGAACATCTGGAGAGCTGGTGCAAAGAGAACAACCTTCACATGAATGTGAAGAAGACGAAGGAGATGATTGTGGACTTCAGAAGGAACAAACACACCCACACCCCACTGTATATAGGTGGATCTGCGGTGGAGGTGGTCTCCAGCTACAAATACCTGGGTGTACACTTGAATGATAACCTCAGCTGGAGCAATAACACCACCAGCCTGATCAAGAAAGGTCATCAGAGACTCTACTTCCTCAGACGGCTGAGACGAGCCGGTCTGAGAAGCCCAGTCCTCACCTCGTTCTACAGGTGTGCAGTGGAGAGCGTCCTGTGCTCCAGCATCAACGTGTGGCATGGAGGCTGCACAGTTGCAGAGAGAAAAGCTCTGCAGAGAGTGGTGAAGGCTGCACAGAAGTCTGTGGGAGTCAGTCTCCCCACCATCACAGACATTTACACCTCCAGATGCAGAAAAAGAGCCACCTGCATCATGAAAGACCTCACTCACCCAGCACACTCACTCTTTGCACCACTCCCCTCGGGACGGAGGTTGAGGAGCATCAAATGTAGAACCACTAGACTGAGAAACAGCTTCTACCCTGAGGCTGTCAGACTCATGAATAAATAAATAATAAGAATAAACACTGCAAAATGTCACATCATACTGATACTGTACTGATCTGTTTCTTGTTGCTGCGTTCATCTGTGACCATCTGCTCATGTTCGTGCTGCTGTTTATAATGATGTTTTTCTACTACATTAGGGCTTAGTGTATTACTAGCTGATGTGATGTCTCTCTTAGTTAATCCTAGATGTTATTATTGTATTTCTCTTGCATTTGTTGTTGGATGTAACTGGGACCCTGTGTACATAATCTCGTTTTCAACACATGTACTACATGCGGTGCAAATGACAATAAATTCTCTCTGACTCTGACTCTGACTCTGACACAAAAGTTATATCAAAACGACCGGCCCGGATCCAGGAAGTGTGCTATGACTTTTATTGGCATTCGCAGTTACCATGGTGACATATTTTGCTAACAAAGTTGCCAGATTTCCCATAGGAAATGAATATGAGATAACTCTTTACAGAAACTGAGTAACATATGGAGCCATTCTGGCTCAAAAAGCAAGGAAGGCACCTATTATTACCTATTATTGCCTATTATTATTATTATTATTATTATTTAGCAATAATAATTAACATTTATTATTCATGTTAATAATGATACATTTAAATATTAATATTTATTAATATTTATTATTGATATTTGATAGTGATATTAATTATTGATTTTAATATTATAAATTTTGATAATTAATCATTAATATTTAATAACAATGAAAAAATTAACCATGTATTAATAATTAATAACGTTGATAATTAATAATTAGTATAGATTATTCATATTTATAATCATTAATATTACTATTTATTATTAACAAGAAATTAATAATAAATAGGCAGTCCACATCAAAGTTTCTCCAGGAACTTTCTAGTATATCTTAGGGCTGGGCGATATGAGGAAAATATTATATCGCAATATTTTTTGGCTATATCACGATACACGATATATATCGCGATATCTCCAAAATCAATGAAAAAAATGATTCAAAATTGATTAAAAAATGTCAACACTAAATTTGAACAAACTTAAATATTTTATTTTAACCATCAATTGAACAAATAAATAAAAAGTACTTCAAGCAAAAAGGAAGAATAAATAATTTAAACTTAAAAAGGTGCTCTTGTGCTTTTAACATTAAAAAAAAATGTTAAATCAAAACATTTTTTTTTTTTTACATTTCCGTCTTTTATCACCCCGATAGTCGCTAAATGTTTTGAGAAACTGGTCATGTCCCACATCAAGGCAACCGTCAACATCAATGAGGACCCTCATCAATACGCATACCGTGAGAACCGATCAACAGAGGACGCCATTTCTTCCGTGGTCCACACTGCTCTCACCCACCTGGATCAGAAAGACTCATACGTGCGTCTGCTCTTTGTGGACTTCACATCTGCCTTCAACACCATGATCCCCCAAACTCTGATAGACAAACTATCTACACTTGGACTAAGCCCCTCTATTTGTAACTGGGTACTAGACTTCTTAACAGACAGACCACAGTCCGTGAAGATCCACAACTTCTCCTCCTCCACCATAACCCTCAGCACTGGCTCTCCTCAGGGATGTGTGCTGAGCCCCCTTCTGTTCACTCTGCTCACATATGATTGTACAGCCACACTTCCAGGCTGTCATATTGTTAAGTTTGCAGATGATACAGCGGTGGTGGGATGCATCACAAACAATGATGAGTCCAGCTACAGACAGGAGGTGGAACACCTGGAGAGCTGGTGCAAAGAGAATAATCTTCACATGAATGTGAAGAAGACAAAGGAGATGATTGTGGACTTCAGAAGGAACAAACACACCCATGCCCCACTGAAAATAGGTGGGTCTGCAGTGGAAGTGGTCTCCAGCTACAAATACTTGGGTGTACACATGAATGATAACCTCAGCTGGAGCAACAACACCACCAGCCTGATCAAGAAAGGTCATCAGAGACTCTACTTCCTCAGACGGCTGAGACGAGCTGGTCTGAGCAGCCCAGTCCTCACCTCCTTCTACAGGTGTGCAGTGGAGAGCATCCTGTGCTCCAGCATCAACGTGTGGCATGGAGGCTGCACAGTTGAAGAGAGGAAAGCTCTGCAGAGAGTGGTGAAGGCTGCACAGAAGTCTGTTGGAGTCAGTCTCCCCACCATCACAGACATTTACACCTCCAGATGCAGGAAAAGAGCCACCTGCATCATGAAAGACCTCACTCATCCAGCACACTCACTCTTTGCCCCACTCCCCTCAGGACGGAGGTTGAGGAGCATCAAGTGTAGAACCACTAGACTGAGGAACAGCTTCTACCCTGAGGCTGTTAGACTCATGAATAAATAAAAATAAAATAAAAAATAAACACTGCAAAATATCACATCATACTGATGCTGATCTGTTTTCTTGTTGCTGTGTTCATCTGTGTTCATCTGTGACCATCTGCTCATACAAACTCATGTTCGTGCTGCTGTTTATTCCCACTATATTAACCCATTTAGCCCCACTGGCAACAATTGTTGCCAAAGTGTATCACTGTCATTTTCCACTCAGTAAAAAAATCTCAAATGTATTAATGCAACATTTTCCACTTATAAACTAGTAGACAACTTAGACAAAGGTTTTGATTTAAAAAAATGTTTCCAAGTGCTTCCTGTTTTATGATATCACATGCTTCCTGGGCCATCCGGCTGAAGACATGGAATATGCAAATCGTCCTGGAAAAGGGTAATTTTCATAACATTTCTTATGGTTTCCCCCATACTTTTTTATAATCATTTAATCTTTCAAGTCTCTACTGTAACACTCTCCACAAAAATTGTACCTAGGATAAATATTTTTTTGTTCATGGGCATCTTTTTGTAAGCGGCAACAAAAGTTGCCAATGGGCACATAGCTTGTCACTAACTACAGGAAAACACTGTCTGCAGGATTGCACCTAATTTTCTTATTTCAAATTGTAAAATGATGTGCAATGTCTTATTTTAGTCTTCTAAGGATACTCTTCCTAGCAAAATAAATTATGTAGTCAAGGCCTGTGTGTCTAAGATTTTTATTCGCTTCCATACATCATTATCTTGCTAGCCAACATCATTTTTTTGCTAGCCTAACATTAGCTTGTGTTTCACTGAGGTAAAAGATGTTGATGATCTAGCCATATGTAGGAAGCCACACAGATCTGGTGGAAACTGGACTTGGTCAGGGACCAAGTGTGGTTCTTGGCCTGGCAGAGAAAGCTGAAGTTCCACCTGGAGTCAAGTTTTACCATGACAACCTCTTCATAACCCTGTCCCTGGTGGATGAGATGACCCTGAGAGGCTATGGCAGCTGTGGCACGATGCGACAAGCTCAGCTCCACAAGGTTCCTTTCACAGAACCCAAGACCTTCAAGAAGACACCCAGAGGAAATGCTGAATATCTGGTTGAGGCAGAGAAGCTGATTGTAAGGTGGAATGACAACAGCATGGTCACTGTGGTGTCAAACATGGAAAGGGAGTTCATCGAAACTGAGGCAATGGAACAAACAAAAACGGACCATGGACAAGGTCAGACAGCCCAAGTGTATCCAGGATTACAACACACACATGGGAGGAGTGCACCTGCATGACCAGTTTGTCAGCCCAGAGTCAACATAAGGTCCGAAGTGGTGGTGGCCATGCTTCAACTGGGCCCTGAACAGTGCCTAACAGCTGGTGCTATTACAGGTACACAAGGCTGCATGTTATTTAGCAATATCACAATCGTGTTTGTGATGTTTGACATGAGGTGATCGCTAGTGCTCTTCATTTGACAAGAGCAACAGTGATGATATCCAGACCAACATCACAAACTCAAGCATGATATTGCTTTTACAGAACATTCTACATATGGGGCATGACACTGTAGAAAGGAGGATATTGATAATTCATCAATAGCATCATAAATGAACAAAAACATGGCATATTCATCTATCATGCTTGCTTTTTCATTCATTTAGAACCTGGAAAAGTGGGCAGAAAGATATCCTCTCCTTCCAGAGGCTGGTAGCCCAGCCCCAGACCCTCCTCATGCGCCATGGAACAAAGCCAAGTAGGCAGGGCAGAATATCTTTAATGGCTGTGGTGATAACTGATGCCACCAGGTTTGATCATTTCAACCACTGGCCCTGCAACACTGGTAGAAGGTACAAGCGATGCAAAAACTGTGGCGGACGCACATCGTTTGCGTGTGAAAAGTGTGATGTGCCACTACATTTGGAGTGCTTCAAGAAGTACCACACTGAGTAGAACATCCATAAAAGATGATGGAATGTATGGGATGAAATATATACATATATGTGTGTTATTAGAGGTTATAAGAAAAAACACTGTTCGTTGAAGTTTTGATTACAAAGTTACAAAATTCGAGTCTACAGACGAATAAATTAGGAATTAAAAAAAAATTTCAAATTGTTTGTTGTTTGGAATTATATACAGGAGGAACCTGAGGCTCCAACTTTTTGTTATTATTTATTCTGACTACATTATTATTTTGTTATTACTATATTATTATTAGTTCTCTGTTATGAACAGGTGACAGTTGACCTAGTGACAAGCTGTGTGACTACTGGCAACAATTGTTGCCAGTCATACAAATACAATTTTCTTCAAATCAAAATACAGAATGATGAAAATAAATACATAACATGATTCAGAAGGACCCAACTGATAAAATGATATGCCTTTCAACTCAGAAAAAAATTTGGGCTTAAATGGGTTAAAACACTATTTTCGTCTTTCTGCACATTTTCATTCAGTGTTTTTTCTTTTTCTGATGAATTTGTTTTATTTTGAATAAAAAAACATGCAACGCTGCTGGGGCTGTTTGTTTACGTCGTAGTTTCAGGGACACGTTGGCTCAAACTTTATTGTTCTTCATCTTCTGACTCTCATCATATTCTATCGAGTGGAAACTCTTCAGATTAAACAAGTTAGATGTTTCCACCGCTAGTTAGAACGACTTTGTCACGTTTTGAAAAATAAACAAACCGAGGACTCGCTGCAGATGAGACCTGCAGTTTAACAAAACCGAACTACGTCCGCACCTACGAATTAGTCTTTCCTCTCATCAGTGATGTCGTCTGCTTTCTCTTCGCTTGTGAAACTTTGTTCAGTCACATTCTGACGGTCATGAGCACTCGTTTGACTCGTTTTGAAGCGAAAACTTAACGCGCTTTGGAGACTAGCTTAGCTTTTAGCCTGCTACCGCTAACGCCTGCTGCTGGAGTGAGCGCTGCGTAACAACGACGTCACCACGCACGTTTTGTGTCACAGCTTTTTCTGTCCGGGCGGGTTGTTGAAGCAGCCGCTCCAACCCGAACAGAAACAGAAAAACGTTGTAAAATCCTATCGAAATATCGAAAATATGCTTAAACTTCATATCATCGTTATTGAATAAAAGTATATCGCGATATTTATCGTTATTGAATTATCGTCCAGCACTATATATATATATATATATATATACATATATATATATATATATATATATATACATATATATATACATATATATCATATATATATACATATACATATATATACATATACATAT